>ML785587.1:217435-250010 GCA_009831015.1 Picea engelmannii
AGGAGGAAAATCCTCACCTTCCCCAAAGATATCTCAAGTGGTTGAAGCCTCTCCAAGGCTATATAAGCAAGCTTTCTAATGGTGAAAGGGAGATGGAGAAAGAGAGAATCATACCAAACTTATGATCTCATGAGTGGTATGGGCTGCAAATTGAAGAATGATGTCAAACTTATGATCTCATAAGTGAGGTTGCAAATTGAGAGAATCACACCAAACTTATGATCTCATAAGTGAGGAGGAGGAACTGAATATGTGGAACTTATGATCTTGGAGGAAATTTGCAGTCAGTCGAAGGAGAGAAATCATTGAAGCTGCTGTCATCCAGGTTGTGGATCATTTAGGCAAGGGTTAGACGAAGAGGACCTGACGAAGCTGTCGCATTCGCATCTACGATTGTAAGTACTGCTGTCGTTATTCTCATTAATATGACACGCTTGGCCTATTTCTTTCTAGTTTGTGTCTGATGTTACATGAACTTATCATTCATTGATAGATCTGTTTTCAAGCTAATGTCAATGGAGTAGGAAGTGGTCATATCTTGTTTTGTCCACAGACCTCAGCGAGGAGCAAAAGATTGGAGCGCAACTCGGAGCGTGCAGGGACAAACGTCGGTTAAGAGGTACTTCTGTTACTCTCCCTTCTCATGCATTAGGCTTAGATAGATTCGAAAGAAATTCAGTGTCCATGATAAGCACTTTTCTGTCTAGGGTTAAGGTCAAGCCTTAGAGGTCGATCTACTTGTCCGCAGGCAGATTTTCCTACAACACTTTTAGCCTGATGACAACATGTTTCACCCTTTTCTCTTCATCGACATCTTCATAGTCGAAATGTTTGTCCATGGATCTTATCTAATCCAGCAGATCTTCAACATCTAAATTGCCTTCATACATTGGGACCTCTATATTGGCTCTAGATCCCATTCTAACAACTTCTCTCAACAAACGTTATTCGACAACATCCTCTCCTGCAACTTCTTCGACTTCTACTTCTTCACTCTCTACATCGTTGATATCTCCAGCGTCAGTTGCTTATCTCTGCACTACCTCCATCGCCTCTAATTTTGCATGAAGTTCTCTCATTTCCCTTTCTAAAGCTCGATTGGATAAAGGTGGTTCCACTCATCTCCTCAGTGGCATTGTGTCGACTGTCTGTCACACACAGAGTACAACTTTGAGTTCTTTTGTTTCCTCTCCTTTGCCTGTTGTCTGCAAGAAAAAATTCATCTCTGATACCACTTAATGCAGACCCCCTTCTCTCCTAAGGGATGCATGACCTCCCAGTCAGGATCTTTGATTCTAGAGTCGAATGACCCTCTAAAACCTTTCTAGTCTCATTCTTTATTAAAAATAGGTCCTCTCCACTCCCTGCGCAGGATTCACGATACCCACGACCTTCCCTTTTGTGTTCTGTGAAATCTTAGAGTTGGCGTTAGCGCCTTTTCTCTCGACCCCTTCTCAAATGTCACCTTGGGTGATGACCTCACGCCTATGCCTGATTGCGACCCACCCTCAACCTCGTAAAGGTCGAGTACTTTATGTCCCCGAAATGCGAGATGATCATCGATCTCACGATCTTGATGGTGATGACTGAATGGATGGTTCATATCAGCCCTTTCCAAATCCACGGACCAGATCCGCTCCTCCCAAATCAACGGATGTGATCTATTCATGATTCCAGACTTCGGGGTTTTGAAATATCAAACCCTACTTTCTTCTGTACTTCAATCTTCCGGAGTTGATGATCTGCAGACACTTGTCCTGCTCAATCAACGTTTTTGCTTCCAGTTTGGGTGTTTTACCTTTCGACTCAAATCAACGGTCATGTGACCCTCTTCTCGATCAACGGTCAAGATCCCCTCTGGTCTTCAGACTTCAGAGATTTCAAATATCAACTCCACCCTTTTCCAAATGGATTTTATCTGAATCTTGTGATCCACTGACACATTTCCTCCTGATCTGATGATCGAGGATTACTTCGGGTCTTTACCCAGAGTACATGGATTTATGCCACGTCTCTCTTAGATCCAACGACTACGAATCACTTCAATACTTTACCCAGATTCCATGGATTCACGCCATGTCTCCTCTAGATTTGTCAGCCCAGATTCACTTCGGGTCTTCGGGATTCGACAGTCTCAATTCTCAAACTGAAACCTAACTACAATTTACCTGGAGCTTGTGATCTGCTGACAAGTGTCCATTTATAGATCGACGGCTCTAGAATCTTCAGCTCTTCGGGCTTCGGGTGTTTCAACACTTCACCTTTGCCTTCCTCTAGATCTCACGACCCCCCAACACGTACCATTTTGGATCTAATGGTTCAGATCTACTTCGGTTCTCCAACTCTTCGCGCTTCAAGAATCTCAAGTTTCAACTTGCTTCCTCCTGAACTCAAGATATCTGACGGCTCGGATTCACTTGATCGATCCGATGCCTGAGGTTCACTTCGGACGATCTGAAGACTCAGATCTGCTTCAGATGATCGAACGACTGAGATTTCACTTCAGCTTTCTAGCTCTTCAGGCTTTATAAATCTCAAGTCACAAACCTTGATGAGTTCTCTCTCCTGTGTGTGTGAAGCGTTAAATATTGTGCACCTTGTTTTGATCAGACAGTTGTTGATCTTTTTCACTGTGATCCAATGACCATTGTTTCTCCTCCTCCTGAGATTCTAATTTCTTTCGAATTAGAATATTTTCTAAGTCGTCAAAGGTCTTCCCCTTTGAACATCCTGCGAGTCTGTCTCTCGGACCTCTACTACACTTCTGAAAAGTGTTATCCCTCCTGAGATTGACCTTTCTGAAGGTTTTGACTTCCCATGCACTCCTTGTGTTTCATGGATTTTTGATAACTCAGATCCGAAGGATTTCTTGAAAATAAATTATTCCTGCCCTCTTGGAATTCTCCTCTTGATCGATGCACACCTTGCAACAGATTCTTACGCAAGGTTTGAATTCTTGTGGATGACTGTGCACGCCTTGCAGCAGTCACTTTTCACTCCTTGCAAAGGGGAAAGTTTCACACTATCTCTTCTAAGCTTCAGAACCAAAACAGATCCCGTCAATGCACTCGCTGCTTTCTGTGTGCACACCTTACACCGATTCGAAAAAAGAGAAACAATTGAAACTTATACTAACATTCACAGTTCCATCTACTCATAACGAAATTCATTCATTCATGAAAACAAAATAACAGGGAATTGCAAGCAATGTCCACACCATGCATTGGGTCAATTTTCCTCTATTATCTTCATTCAAAAGTAAAAGTGGCTAAAACTATAATCAAAACAACAACTAGAATTCAGAAATATCCTACTAACTTGTAGTAGCCTCATTTGGGCGTACAAAACCTCTATTTATCTCAGAGGGTCCTTAGGGTTCCCCTTGACTACTTGTCTACTCCAAAACCTAAACTAACAACTATATTAGTTCAATCACGATCGTTCAAGTGTGCTTCAAAAGATTTCTCGATGTTGAGTTCAGACGTGCTTCAAAATATTCGACGTGACTTCTAGTGTTGAGATTCTGAAAAGATTCCCAGACGTTGAGTGGTCCCGCTCCACGTGCTCGCTAACGATGCTCCTGCATCATACTCCCCTTGAAAAAAATTCATGGACTCTTGTCCATAAGCTCCTACACCGACTTTCCATGCTTCTGGATATCAACTTCATTTTCCCAACTAGCATCTTCTATTGGGTGTCCCTTCCACTTGACTAGATATTCAAAATAGGTCTCCCTCCTGGTATTTTTCCAATCCTTTGATCAACGATCTTTTCCATCTGTGGATTTTCTGCTATAGGCATTTGTTTCTCCCACTAAATATTCTCTTAATCTTCTGATCCCTCTGTTTCATCTTTCCTCTAAGGATACAGGTCTGAAACATTGAATATGGGCGATATTCCCACATCATCTGGTATCTCAATCTCATAGGTGTTTGCATAAAACTTCCTCAACATCTTACATGGTCCTATATTCTTCATCTTTAACTTGTTATATGTTCCCCTAGGGAACCTTTCTTTCCTGAGATGTGCCAAAACCTGATGTCCTACTTAAAATTGAAGTTCCCTATGATGTTGATCAACTCTGCACTTGTAATCTTGGTTAGAACTCTTCAACTGTCCTCTGATATGGCAATGGAGCTTTTGCATTTCTGCAACAAAATCTTCTTCTCTAGCACTCCTGATCTCACTCTATTCCAAGTCTCTCAACTCAGATACACCCCTGGGTTTCATTCCATACAATATTTGGAATGGGCTCTTTCCAATGCTCCTGTTTGGTGAGTCATTTTATGCAAATTCTTCTTGTGGAAGAATTTGATCCCACTCCCAAACTTTTTTTTACCACTTCAGTCTGCCCATATGTATGAGGGTGATAAGCTGAGATGAAGGAAAAATATTCCCCCAATTTCTTCCACAACATTCTCCAAAAGTGACCAAAAAATTTAGTGTCAATGTCCGAGATAATTCTTCTGGGTAGTCTGTGAAGTCTCACAACTTCCTTGAAAAATAGATTTGCAACATGTGTTGCATCACTAGTCTTCTAGTATGGGATAAAGTGTGTCATCTTTGAAAATCTATCCACCACCACAAATATGGAATCAAATCCTCTTTAAGTTCTTGGCAGTCCCAACACAAAATCCATGCTTATTGCATCCCAAGGCCTCTCTGGTATTGGCAATGGTTGATACAATCCAGTGTTCAGTCTTTTTCCTTTTGCATATTGGCAGATTCTACATTTTTTCACCAACTTTATCACTTTTGTTCTCATACCTAACCAATAGTATGAACTTCTCAACTGTGCAAATTTTTTATCATGGCCGAAATGTCCAGCCAATCCTCCACTATGATTTTCCTTCAAAAGGTTATCCCTCATTGAGCATTTTGGTATGCACAATTGATTTCCTTTGAACAACAATCCCTCTTGAACCATATACTATATCCAGTGTCTTCTGTCTCCCAACATAGCATTTTCACATGCTTCATATGCTTCCTTGAAATATGGATCATCACAATACATATCCTTAAGGTGTTCAAACCCCAATGTCTTCACCTAAAATTCTTGTAGAATCAAACATCTCCTGCTTAATGCATCAACAACTTTGTTAGCATTCCCAGCAATATGTTTTATGACAAAAGTAAAATTCTGCATAAATGCAACCCATTTTGCATGACTCTCATTCAATTTTTCTTGTCTGGTTATGAATTGTAAATTCTGGTTATCGCTATACAAGACAAATTCTTGTGGGACAAGGTAATGTCTCCATTTCTTCAAGGCTTGAATTATGTAATAAAACTCCTTATCATATGTGGAGTATTTTCTCTTGGTCTCATTCAACTTCTCACTATAATAGGCAACAGGTATATTATCCTGGCTCAAAATTGCTCGAATTACAACTCCAGTTGCATCACATCTCACCTGAAATGTCTTTTCAAAATTTGGCAAGACCAAAAGTGGTCGTTCTGTTATTTTCTCCTTTAGTATATTGAAGCTCCTATTGGCCCCCTCTGTCCATTTAAAATACTTGTGCTTCTTGTTCACTATATCCATTATTGGTGAAAAAAAACCACTGACGTATCTGATGAACTTCCTATAGAATCTTTCTAATCCATAGAAGCTCCTTACCTCAAACATACTCTTTGGTGACGACCATTGTTTGATTGCTTTCACCTTTTATGGATCCATATTCAGTTCATTTGAAGAGATCACAAAACCCAAGTAAATGAGTTATGTCTTCATAAAAGAGGACTTCTTCATATTTATCAACAACTTCTCCTATTGTAGTCTCCTCATCACTAGTGTCAGGTGCATCAAATGCTACTCTTTAGTTTTTCTAAAGAACAATATATCATCTAGATATAAAACCACAGACTTTCCAATGAAATATTTCATTATTTCATTCATCAACCTCATAAAAGTACTTGGGGAGTTTGTTAAGCCAAATGGCATAACAATCCACTCATACAAACCTTCATTTGTCTTAAAGGTCGTCTTCCACTCATCACCTTCTCTCATTCTAATATGGTGGTATCCACTTTTCAAATCTAATTTAGAAAAGCAATTTTCTCCACTCAAGCAGTCCATTAAATCATCCATTCTTGGTAAAGGAAATCTATACCTGATGGTGATCTTGTTAATGGCTCTTGAGTCTGTACACATTATCCATCCTCCATCCGTCTTTTCACACAATACATTTGGTACTGCACATGGACTCAATCTCTCTCTGACCAAACCCTTGTCTAACAATTCCTGGACTTGGTTCTTCACTTCCTCATTCTCTTGAGGTGTCAATCTGTATGTTGCTTTGTTTGGCAGACTTGCTCATGGTATCAAGTCAATATGGTGGTTGATACTTCTGATGGGTGGCAATGAGTTAGGCATCTCATCCACCACTATGTCATCAAAAGTATCCAACAATTCCTGAACTTCTTCACGCAAATCATTCATCGAAGTACTTGTAAGGATAACTCTGGGTTTACTCACCACAACAAATTGCATCTCATGTTCTTTCTTGACTTCTTTCAGGAGTTCCTTCCCACTTGCAAGAAGTATGCTTGTGTTGGCTTCCTCTTTCACTTTCTTCTCCTCTATTGGCAGTAACATGTGTGTCCTACCATTCTTCTCCAAGGTATATGTATTCTTCCTCCCATCATGAATGGCATTCCTGTCAAACTACCATGGTCTTCCCAACAAAATATGGAATACATCCATGGGAATTACATCACATAGAATTTCATCTTTATATCCTCCTATCTTAAATTCAACCAAGCATTGTTTAGTAACCATTACCTGGTGTCCTTTCTGCAACCATGAGACTTTGTATGGCTTCATATGTGCATTTGTCTCCAGCTCCAGTTTCTCCACCATCTCTGTGGATACTAAGTTATCAGTGCTCCAATTGTCAATTATCACCTTGCATACTCTGTCTTTAGTCTTGCAAGTTGTCCTGAAGAGACTATTCCTCTACACTGGCTTTTCAACTTCTACCTCTGGTTTTAAGAGAACCATTCTCAACATCACGAATGTTCCATCCTATGCTCCTTCTACCTCAACATTCTTTCTCTATGCTTATGAAATGTGAGATTCACCTCCTCCTTCTTTATTTTTCTCGAGACATTCCCAAGACATGTGTCATGTCTTTCCACATGCATAGCATATTACTTCTCCTCCTCTGCTTCTTCCTCTTCATCTAGAAGAACTTCTTCCACCACCCTGTCTTCCTCGGGAACTTCCTCCTCTTTCTGAGTGACTATGTGGTTTCTCAGTCTCATCTTTAGACTTATGTGCCTTGTCATGGGTAACTCCCTTGCCTTTGTTTGGGGTCGGGATTTTACCTCTTCCTCCCTGGCTTTGTTTTATGGCCAACTTCTCCTCTGCCTTCAGTGGAAACTGATAAGAATCCTCCATTGTCCTTACTGGCATCATGCTGAGCTCATCCTGGATTTCATATCTCGGGCCATTTGTATACCTGGAAACTTTTTATTCATCTTTCTCTCTTTGTCAAGTTCTGATATTCATCCTATAGAACTCCTCTGTGTACTCCTTAAATGTCATACCCTTCTGTCTCAATTTCTGCAACTTCCTGAACCGATTGATCTGATAATCTTTGGGCATGAACTTATCCTTCAGATTGGCTATCATTATGTCCCAATTATTTATCTTTTGTTTTCCTTTTCTTATCCTCTCAGCCTGCAGTTCATCCCACCACAGTGTTGCATGTCCTTTTAGCCCAGTGACATCATGTTTCACCCTTTTCTCTTCATCGACATATTCATAGTTGAAATGTTTGTCCATGGATCTTATCCAATCCAGCAGCTCTTCAGCATCTAAATTGCCTTCATAAATTGGGACCTCTATCTTGTCTCTGGCTCCCAATCTAACAACTACTCTGAGAAAACATTCTTCGGCAACATCCTCTCCTACAACTTCTTTGACTTCTACTTCTTCACTCTCTGCATCGTTGATGTCTCCAGCATCAGGTTCTTGTCTCTTCGCTGCCTCCATCACCTCTAATCTTGCACGAAGTTCTTGCATTTCCCTTTCTACAACCCGATTGGCTAAAGGTGGTTCCACCCGTCTCCTCGGTGGCATTGTGTCGACTGTCTGTCACATAGAGTACAACTTCGATTTCTTTTGTCTCCTCTCCTTTACCTGATGTCTGTAAGAAAAAATTCAGCTCTGATACCACTTGATGCAAACCCCCTTCTCTCCTAAGGGTTGCACGACCTCCCATTCAGGATCTTTGATTCTAGAGTCGAACAACCCTCTAAAACCTTGCTGGTATTATTATGTATTAAACAAAGGTCCTCTTGACTCCCTGCACAGGCTTCACGATACCCACAACCTTCCCTTTCGCATTCTGCGAAATCTCAGAGTTGGCGTTAGCGCATTTTCTCTCAGCCCCTTCTCAGATGTGACCTTGGTCAATGACCTCATGCCTACATAGGATTGCAGACCGCCCTAAACCTCGTAAAGGTTGAGTACTTTTTGATCCCAAAATGCGAGATGACTGTCAATCTCACGATCTTGACAGTGTTGACTGAACGGACGATTCAGATCAGCCCTTTCCAAATCCACAGACCATATCTTCTCATCCTAAATCAATGGATGTGATCTATTCACAATTCCAGACTTCGAGGTTTTGAAATCTCAAACCCTACTTTCTTCCGTACTTCAATCTTCCAGAGTTGACGATCTGCAGAAACCTATCCTACTCAATCAACGGTCCTTCTTCCACTTAGGATGTTTGACCTTTTGACTCAGATCAACAGTCATGTGACCCTCTTCTCGATCAACGGTCGATATCCCCTCTAGTCTTCGGACTTCGGAGATTTCAAATCTCAAAGTCCACCCTTTTCCAAATGGCTTTTATCCTAAGGTTGTGATCCACTGACGCGTGTCCTCCTGATCTAACAATCAAGGATTACTTCGGGTATTTACCTGGAGTAAATGGATTTATGCCATGTCTCTCTTAGATCTGATGGCTACAAATCACTTCAGGACTTTACCCGGAGTCCATGGATTCACGCCACGTCTTCTCTAGATATGTCGGCCCAGATTCACTTCCGGTCTTCAGGTCTTCAGGATTCGGTAGTCTCAGTTCTCAAACTGAAACCCCACTAAAATTTTCTCGGAGCTCGTAATCTCCTGACAAGTGTCCACTTACAGATCGACAACTCTTGGCTCTTCGAGATTCGGGTGTTTCAATACTTCGCCTTTGCCTTCCTCTAGATCTCACGACCCGTCAACACGTACCCTTTTGGATCCAATGGTCCAGATTTGCTTCAGTTCTCTGGCTCTTCGCGCTTCAGGAATCTCAAGTTTCAACTTGCTTCCTCTTGAACTCACGATATCTGACGGCTTATATTCACTTGATCGATAGGATGCCTGAGGTTCACTTCGGACGATCTGACGGCTCCAATCTGCTTCAGATGATCGAACGACTGAGATTTCACTTTGTCTTTCCGGCTCTTCGGGCTTCAGAAATATCAAGTCTTGGACCTTAATGTGTTCTTTTTCATGTGTGTGTGAAGTGTTAATGTTGGTGCACCTTGTTCTGATCAGACGATTATTGATCCTTTGTGCTGTGATCCAACGACCACTGTCACTCCTCCTCTTGAGCTTCTAATTTCTTCCGACTTAGAATATTTTCTAAGTCTTCAAAGGTCTTCACCTTTGAACCTCCTGCGAGTCCATCTCTTGGACCTCAACTACACTTCTGAAAAGTTTTATCCCTCTTGAACTTGGCCTTCATGAAGGTTTCGACTTTCCATGCACTCATTGTGTTTCAGGGATTTTCGATAACTCAGATCCGAAGGATTTCTTGAAAAGAAATTCTTCCCACCCTACTTGCATTCTCTTCTTGCTTGATGCACACCTTGCAAGGTTTGAATTCTTGTGGACGATTGTGCACACATTGCAGCAGTCACTTTGCACTCCTTGCAAAGGAGAAATTTTTGTGCTATCTCTTCTGATCTTTAGAACCAAAACAGATCTCGTGAGCATACTCCCAGCGTTTTGTGTGCACACCTTGCACCAATTCGACAGAAAAGAAACAATTGAAACTTCTACTAACATTCACAGTTCCATCTACTCATAACGAAATTCATTCATTCATGAAATCAAAATAACAAGGAATTGCAAACAATGTCCACACCATGCATTGGTTCAATTTTCCTCTGTTATCTTCATTCAAAAGTAAAAGTGGCTATAGCTATAATCAAAACAACAACTAAAATTTAGATATCTCCTACTAACTTGCAGCAGCCTCATTTGGGCATACAAAACCTCTATTTATCTCAGAGGGTCCTTAGGGTTCCCCCGGACTACTTGTCTACTCCAAAGCCTAACCTAACAACTATCTTAGTTCATTCACATTTTAGAGAAGGAGTGGAAACTCCCACTTCACTCATGATCGTTCAAGCGTGCTTCAAAATACTTCCCACCTCTAAGTTCAGGCGTGCTTCAAAATATTCACCGTGACTTCCAGTGTTGATATTCTGAAAAGATTCACAGGCGCTGAGTGGTCCTGCTCCACGTGCTCGCTAACGATTCTCCTGCATCAGTAGTCCCAATAATAGTGATTTCCCTCACATCCTCTTCTTCCATTTGACATTGTCTTAGCATTTCTCATGCTGACATGCGGACCTATGATCTCATCCTCATGGTTGTAAGACCCTTGGGCATATTCCATAACTACATTCCTCATATAAGAACCAAATTTATTTTCATGTGCCTCTAATTCTGCAAAAAATGTGCATGTAATAATTATTGTTAGCACATGCATACTATAAAACATTTCATCAATTAGAACACAAGTTATCCTTCTCATAAAATTATAAAGAACACAATGCAACAATTCCAAAAATGGCTCCTTAGATGCATTAATCTTTGAAACATCTCTCCATTGGTTGTACTTGTGCCTCATTCTGAGTTCTGAGGGAAAAGTTACAACATTTACAAGTTGCAATTTTCCACTTATTTACTATTGTAGAATTTACTTTATTACTTTCTGAGAATTTTTAGTGCCCAAATCAAAATTATTGGTGGATATATGATTTCTCCTCCTCAATACCTTTCCAGAAACTATTTTATTTCCCAAATCTAATCTTCGATCTGAAAGTTATGGTCCAAAGAGGTTTATGTTGTTTTTCTCATTTTATCTTTGTATGCTATATGTGTATTCTTACTCTTCCTGCAAATTTATAGGTACCCATATCCCAAACATGGCTCCATGTTTGTATTCTATGGATCATAATATTTTCATAGACTACTCATGTGCCCCAAACAAATTTCTAAGCAAGGAGTTATTCCCTCTGGAAGTAAATCGGTGTCAAAATTTTACCTTAATTGTTCCAGCTGTAACTTTTTCGTGCGAGCTTTGTTTTGCACATGGAATAGCTCATTAGAAATCTCTCTTCGATTTATTTTAATTAATTTTTAGGTATATGGTGTATCTATGTACACTTTTTTCTTGTGGGTTTCGATTACCCAAAAGCGTCATTTAAGGCCTCAAAATTGCCCCGCAAGTTCATGACCTTTAAAATCCCAAAAAAAATGTAGAAAATTGATTGTTTTACTATTGTAGAAAATCCACACCATTGATCTCAAAATAAAGTGAGATATTATTTGTTGATATGACTCCATAGATGATTGACACTTTCCTTTGGATGCACACAACACTTTTCCCAAATTTTCGACCCGATCGTCAGCCATCGACCCTTTTTCTTGACAACCAATTCACAACACAATGCTAAACTAGCTAACCCAACCATCGCCCATTAGTCGTCGAATATTTTCTTTGGTGGATGAAACTCCTCATCAATTTGACAGACCCAACCATCATCCATCCATGTTATCTAATGAAAACACTTCTCCAATTCGATCGACCTGACCATTGGCCATTTCTCGATTGACGTGGCAACTGCTAACGTGGAATGACATGTGGATGTTTATGTGGCATGACATGTTTATGTTGATGTGATATGACACATAGAATCTAACATGGCACTTTGGATATCATGGAATGACACGTGGATGATGATGTGGCATGGCACATCATCACCCTCTATTCTTCATCGATCGTCAACAATTTCCCTTGGACAATCGAACACCTCTCCAAATCGACTGACACCCGACCATTGACCATCGACCATCGGTGCTTTCTCTTTCTTGACTGAAACACTTCATCAAATAGGCTGACACCCAACCATTGGCCCTTGATCAATCTATAGCTTCCATTGGAGACTAAAACACTTCTCCAATTCGATCAATTTGACTATCATCCATTGACAAATTCTCTTGGCCAACTCCAACACTTGGAAATTTTCGACCAAAAATCGAATGAATTTGGGTCATCGATATCCCATTCAAAAATGATCTTGATCTTTGATTTATCAGACTTCACCCTAATCTTTCGATGAGTCTCGATCATCGATTTTCTCTATTTTTCAAGATCCGAAAGCAAATCCTGACCATCAATCGACTCCAACTTCCCAACGACCGAAAATGAATCCAAACCATAGATCTATTTCATTCTCCCAACCGTTGAAATTGAATCTTGAACGTTGATATGCTCAACCTTCCAAATGGTTTAAACCTTATAAATTTTCAAATTTATTAAAATGAATCTGGGTCGTCGATCTCGAGATCAAACAAAATCTTGGCCATCGATTCACTAAACTATGCCTAGTTCTATAATGACCATTAAAACACACATTTTTTACTTTCTAGGTCGAATTCAACTCTGTAACCTATAGATTCACACCCCATATCATCTCTTCGACTACTCTGAGGAATTTAAAACTTGAAATTTTCCCACGAATTTGGGGATTATGCTCTCAGTTCTTTGTTTTTCCCTAAATTCGCACAGACTAAAATCTACAACAATGAATTTTCCCAATTAGCACTCATCCTAGCCCATACAAACTTGGTGTTTGAACTAGAGGCTCTCATACCATATGTAACATCCCCAGACCCAACTGAGGCCCACTAAGTGCAAAATTACACATAAAAAAACAAAAATTTATGCTAACTAACTCATGTAGTTTATCAACCACAAATTACATATTGATATAACTATTATATGATACCATTAATTTGATGCATCTACAACATGCTAAAATTGATCCAGGAGGATCTCCACACATGGATTTATTACTTTGCACACCATGGAGAATATCATTAAAATTATGGTTGATGATATGTGACAAAGTTTAAAAGGGATGTCTAATGTTTCATATTGTAAAACCGATTAATATTTTTGAGCATAATGTGCTCATGTATTTTTGATTTAACTTGTAAAATGAAAATTAAAATTATGTGTGAGAATCCAACTCCCAAATTAGTTTCCTTGTTTTAAGGGGAAATAAGTTTTGTGTGATAATCCACCTCACAAATTAGTTTCCTAAATTTAAGAGGAATTTGGGAGTCTCATGAGTTGGTTTGGGATTTTTCCTCATTTTATCGCAAGTTGTTTCCTAGTCTCAAGGGGAAGTTAAGGTTGGTTGAGATGTTTTCTCATTTTTTTTCTTGAGTTGTTATTAGATCCTAAAATTGTGGATCTCGTCTCCTTGAATTATGGAGAGAGGGAAACTATATAAATTCCTTATGTAAGCATTGTGAAGGGAGGCCCCTTGAGGCCCCTTGGAGAGAATGAACTTTATATTGATGTAGTCCTTCTAGTGTCTGAACAAATTTCACTTATGTGAGAGCCTTAAGTAATCTTTGTGCAAGAGAAGATTTCTCTGGGATTTATGCCCTGTAAGGAACATGTGCCACATTTTATGAGAAGGTTTCATCCCTGCTAAAGGAAGGATAATGAAGGGATTTGTATTCCAAGTAGATTCAGAGAGGTAGCCAGAAGAGTCTGGTGAACTGATCTGCAATTTTTACTTGATCTTTAACCATTACTTGCATGTGAATTTCTTAATTGTTAACCATCTTTATGAATGAAAAATTAAAGAACATTCATCAACACATAAACATGTAATCATACTATCTAAGAACAAGAATTGATAACGGAGTTCACCAAACTTTCTGGCTACCTCTCCGGGCCCCTTTCCAAATGGGAAGGTCGATAGATTAAGTATTCAAATGCTTACAAAGTGACTTTTGAGTTATGTCTGTCATATACAGTAACAGACTTCAACAAAAGCTGCAAGATGAAATTCTGAGACTTTTAAGTATAAACATGGATATCTTTTTGTTTATCCGGAAGATTCTATGAGCACTTTTTTGTCTGGATGCCTGAATGCAAAAACTGAATCTGGATCTGGAATCCTTGCGAAAAATTGAGACTTTTGAGTATAAACTCGATATATTTCTGAAACTGTACTCCGAATGCCCTTTTTGGCACTATTCCCAATCTGCCCCTGATTGTACAGTGCATATGGCCTCGGGATGCATGCCAATTCTGTACCACCTCAAACTACATGCAAATACCACCTCAATCTACGTGCAAATTCACTTCGATCACTGTGCAACATCACCTCGATCTACATGCTTGTCTCTGCCTGCATCAAAACTCATTCTTCCTCCTCGGGATTCGTGCCATTACTTCATTTAAATAAAAAATAATGGTTTTTGGGGGGTGCGAGCTATGAGCCACATGCCCTCCAAAATCGCCCGAATCTCTGCAACTTTTAAAGATTTTGCGCCATTCCCTGCCACATCCCATGGTGGTGGCGCATTGGTAGTTTGTGATTGTTATGGGGGCAGAAGTCCCAGGGTCAAACCCGCAGGCTTCTCCTCCATACACATATATTTGTTATATCATATGGTTTATGGCTTTAATATAGTTGTCGCGATTTTTAATATGTTGGTTTTAACATATGGTATAAATACATTATGGTTGGCGCGTGACTTGGTGTAATATATATATGGTGACACATATATATATATATGAAATATATGTGCATGTTTTGACATATGGTAATATGCATGGTTTGAATACTATGGTTGCACGACTTTGGGTTTTAATACATATGCGCTTTGCTAAAGTATTACATTTGGTTCTTAACATTATAACATGGGTTTTTCCATATGGTTTATAACATGTGCTTTGGGTTTTTACACATATAATATTTGACTATATGACATGTTTTTAATATCAAGGGGGCCTCGGTGTTGGCAAGGTCAAGGGCTAGACCCTTGACCGCCCCTTTTTTTTCAAACCATTTTTAACCCATTTCTAGCCATATTCTACTAACTTTGACGAAACTTCAATTGCTCATATCTTTGTCATCTGGAGGTCGTTTTTCCTGAAACGAACATCACCAGAAAGTTGTTGACGAGATCTTCCTCTTTGTAAGATTTACTTTGTCATTTGAATACTTTAACTCTATCAAATTTTTGATATGATCCACCTGGATCAAACCTTCCCACTGGAAAGCTTTTTGGCCACAAAAAGTATGAAATCATTCAGAAAATAAGTGAGGACATGATCTCCCCACTTGACCTATATCACCTATCCATTCTTCCTGGAACCTGTGCATCTGACTCAACAATACAACAGTCAACACTGCACTGACATTGTTAAGTACATCAATCACATTCTTAATCACATCTTCATTCAACATTGTCGGACCCAACCACATACTGCTGATGAGTAATAAGCCGAATATAAACATTGAACATGTGAAAGATATTGTACCCATACCATGCCGACTTTTATCCAAAACACTATCAACCAAAACAGGTGCATCGTAGTGATTTGACACTTCCTTTTCATGTTTAGGATTCTTTTCTTCCTTACATTGTATAGACATAAGTGCCAAATTCTGACTTGCATTAACAACCCTTTTTAATTGTTGTGTAGTGCCCAATGATTTTTCATTTTTGAATGAATGTGAATGCACTATGTACTCAATTCCTTCTTTAAACAAGTGATATTGATTATGTTCTTGATAGAAAATTGTTTTTCGATCATATAAGTACAAACTACCCAACACAATTCCACAGATATCTAGAGGGACCACATCAAATTCAACCTCATCTACAAACTTAGATGTAATTGCAAACTTTAGATCACATTGGTGTTTTACCTATAATATTTTATCTTTGCATACCCAACCTAATGGATAAGGTTTCTTGTGTGGTTTTGTTGTTAATCCCAATTTCTTAACTATTTCTTCTAAAATAAGATTAGCTTGAGATCCACTATATATGAGTGTGTCAATCTTTGTTTATTTTGTAATCACTCTTATATGAAGCAATGCATTCCTCTTTCTATCCTCAGAATTGTCATCATCTTTAGAAGTAGAAGCACATGAAGAACCAATTTTTGAATCATTATCAACAATAGATTTACCTTTCACACCTACGATTGTTATCTTTATTTCGTCCTCGAAATCTGATCCAAGATCCTCAACAATAACCATGGTTGTTTTCTTCCTCTTCCGATCATTAAACCACTTTGGTTTCATTTCAAGATGTAGCTTCCAACACTTTGCTTCTTCATGCCCTTGCTTTTGACAATGTGAGCATGTAGGTCTCTCATCACCCATCTTCATTGTAGCTGCATGTTTAACTTTCCGCTTTTCCTTGCCTTCTTTTGCCTGGATGGATTCAGCTGAAGAAACATCATGAACACTCTTCCCTTTTGACTCAATGTGAATTGCTTGAACACACACCTCATCAAGGTTAGTTGGATTAAACATCAATATCATATGATGTAAATAAGTATGCAATCCTCCTATATATTTGAGAAGAGTTTCCTGAGTGTAGAGAGGTATACCAAGTATCAATGCTCTTTTTCGAAATTCTTGTGTGTATTCTTGCACATTTTGTCCCTTACTTTGTCTCAAATTCTGCCAATCCATCATAGCTTGTTGCATATACCCTAATGGATAAAAAAAAAAATTAAGTGTTGAAGTGAACTCATACCAAGAGGAAACAATTTTTCCTTTTGTGGCAAGATCCTCTTGAGATCTGCTCTCCCACCAAATGAGAGCAGTCCCCCCAAGTCGGAGAGAAGACAACTGAATTTTAACAGCATCTTCAGTAAACTTTTGAATCCTACAATAAACTTCAATTTGACGGATCCAATTGTCCAATTTTTCAGCATTAAGTTTTCCATTATACATAGGTAAATCAAACTTAATATCAAGCTTTAAATGATGCATATTAGGATCAACTTTTGTTTTGTGATTTTCAAATGGAGAAGGAATAGAACCATCAGGAAGAGATGGAGAAGGTGGTGGAGTTTTAGGAGGTTCCTCACCACCTTCTTCTTTTTTACCTTCTGTATTAGATGGTCCACCTTGTTCATCTTTCTTTTGATCTTGATAGAGCTCCTCTACAATCGTTTGCATTCTCATGAAAGCTTTCATAAATTCCTCTTCAGAAGGGATAGAAGAAGTTGTTGCTTCTCCTTTTGGTGAAGACATCCTTCCTCTTCTTGAACCAATTTCTGGATCAAACTCTTCAAGTTCTTCTTCACCACACTAAAGCTTGGATCTTGTTAACATCAACTCACAAAGAAAATGGTTAACCTCGCTCTGATACCAACTTGATCTGTAATTTTTACTTGATCTTTAACCATTACTTGCATGTGAATTTATTAATTTTTAACCATCTTTATGAATGAAAAATTAAACAACATTCATCAACACATAAACATGTAAGCATACTATCTAAGAACAAGAATTGGTAACGGAGTTCACCCAACTTCCTGGCTACCTCTCCGGGCCCCTTTCCAAATGGCAAGGCCGATAGATTAAGTATTCAAATGCTTACAAAGTGACTTTTGAGTTCTGTCTATCATATATAGTAACAAACTTCAACAACGGCTGCAAGATGAAATTCTGAGACTTTTAAGTGTAAACATGGATACCTTTCTGTTTATCTGGAAGATTATGTGAGCACTTTTCTGTCTGGATGCATGAATGCAAAAAATGAAGCTGGATCTAGAATCCTTGCAAAAAATCGAGACTTTTGAGTATAAACTCGATATATTTATGAAACTGGACTCCAAATGCTCTTTTTGGCACTATTCCCAATCTACCCCTGATTGTATAGTCCGTACAGCCTCGAGATGCGTGCCAATTCTGTACCACCTCGAACTGCATGCAAATACCACCTCGATCTACGTGCAAATTCACTTCAGTCACTGTACAGCATCACCTCGGTCTGCGTTCATGTCTCTGCCTGCATCAAAACTCATTCTTCCTCCTCAGGATTCGTGCCATTACTTCATTTAAATAAAAAATAATGGTTTTTGGGGGGCGCGAGCTATGGGCCACGCACCCTCCAAAATCGTCTGAATCTCGGCAAGTTTTAAAAATTCTACGTCATTCCCTGCCACGTCCCATGGCGATGGCGCATTGGTAGTTTGTGGTTGTTATGTGGGCGGAAGTCTCGGGGTCAAACCCGCGGGCTTCTCCTCCATACACATATATTTGTTATACATGCACGCAATTTGTTATATCATATGGTTTATGGCTTTAATATAGTTGGCACGATTTTTAATATGTTGGTTTTAACATATGGTATAAATACATTATGGTTGGCGCGCGACTTGGTGTAATTTATATATGGTGACACATATATATGAAATATATGCGCGCGTTTTGACATATGGTAATATTCATGGTTTTAATAATATGGTTGCACGACTTTGGGTTTTAATACATATGCGCTTTGCTATAGTATTACATTTGGTTCTTAACATTATAACATGGGTTTTTCCATATGTTTTATAACATGTGCTTTGGTTTTTTAAACATATAATATTTGACTATATGACATGTTTTTAATATCGAGGGGGCCTCGGTGTTGGCAAGGTCAAGGGCTACCACCCCTTTTTTTTCTAACCCATTTTTAACTCATTTCTAATCATATTCCACCAATTTTGACGAAACCTCAGTTGCTCATATCTTTGTCACCTGGAGGTCGTTTTACCTGAAACGAATGTCACCGGAAAGCTGTTGACGAGCTCTTCCACTTTGTAAGCTTTACTTTGTCATTTGAATACTTTAACTCTATCGAATTTTTTAGATGATCCACCTGGATCATGAACTTTGTTAACACATGGGTGTCAAATTATATGTGTGAGTTTTGTTTCCATTCTCACTTAATTAAGTAGATATTTAATTACACGTATGCACATCATGATGACAATTTGCACACATTTATATGCATTGCTTAGAAATTATTTTCTCATGTTCACATGCAATTAATTTTCAGTAAAATGACCTCATCGTGGGATTTTTGTAGAGAAAGTTCTCACATAAATCCCATATCAAGTAGTATCAGAGTTGGTTTGAATATTTTTCTAGATTGTGAATATAATCATGAGAAATGCAAAGAAGCAAGCATGACTTCATGAGCTTGAAGAAATCAACCAAACCATTCAAGCAAAGAACACTAGATTGGGGAGGTTTCTTCAAGAATATGAAGAAGAAAAGAGAAAACTATGACTGCAACTACAAGCTATGGAGGAGCAAGTTGGGGAATGCTCCGCTACAAAAGAAGTAGAAAGTCCCTCCAAGAACAAACCAACTTGTGTCCATGATAGGTATACTAGTTATGGTTCTTGTCATGAAAATTTTGATGGTTGCACATATTGTTAGATAATAGAGGATGCTCTACATAAACTAGGGAACCAAGGTGGTTTCCTAGAATCCTTATCTACAACTTCATCCAAATAGGAGGAGAAATTGGCCAAACTTTAGGAAGATGACCAAGTGTCACAAACATGAATGGAGGTAAAGATTTCTTCATGTTCAATTCCTTCCCTTATTAATGATGGTGCCTCTTTTGGAGTTTTTAAAAGGCATACTGAGGGCATTGTCTTGAATTTGTTGAGAAAGATGAGGTATAAAGGAGGAGGTCTCGGTATTGAGGTCCAAGGAATCATTCAACCACTGGAGGCTAAAGGAAGACCCCGATGTGTAGGATTGGGGTATTGTGAAATAGAATGCTCAAAATCAACATAAGTAGAGGATTCTTCAAGAAAAGAGATGAGATCATCACCAACACCATCTAAGAAAAATGGTGGCACATCACTTTATGAAAGTGATAGATCGAGCACAATATTTTGGAGGAAATCAATGTCTCCTCGAAAACCTTGGGATAGAAAGAGAGTTGCAAAGTGTTGGAAGAGAAAAGATCTTTATAGTGAAAGTGAGATAGGCATGAAGTCACACAACTATTGCACTCACTACAAAATTAGTTCTCAATGGAGCAGGGAATGTGGGAATATTCACCCCGAGCTTCATGGTACACCAAGCAAGAAGCTCATACCAGAGTCTATGTAGTTGGAGGCTGGATCCTCCTTAGTTGAAAAAAATGGCTAAAAATCAAAGTGCCCAAATTTCAACAAAAAAAACACTAAGTCGAAGAGCTCAACGAGATATTTCCAATGGCATAAACGACACCTCAAACAGACTCTAGATGCAAAAGTTATGACCATCTAAACTTTTCAGCAAACAGGTAAATCTGGCGAAGTCTGTACATTGTTGATGTCGGCATGCTCACATGGAAGCACCATAGGATTCCAAGTGTCATGAATTTTTGGAACTTTCAGGGGTCCATGCGGACTAGTAAAAGTGTGTCATGTGGAAGTACGAAGGTGATGTGTTGGTTGACATCATTGTATGGTGTTGACGTTAGTAAAGTGACTAGACTGTACATAATGTTGATGTGGAAGTACAACGTTGACGTGGTAGGTGACATGTCAACTGACTAGATGTTGATTGGGCTAATGATGTGGTAGTACAAAAATGACATGGCAAAGTGACTGGGCAGTACAAAAGATGACATGGGAGCATGAGAGGCTTCCATGTGTCAGGTGGATTCGACCTTTTCAGGGGTCCAAATGGACCAGTAAAATTGTGCCATGTGTCATCCATATAGATGGCATGGTAGTATGGCATATGACTAGATGTTAATGTGTCTATTGACTAGGATGTACAACAGATGATGTGGCAGAGTGACGTGGCACTGACATAGGTGCTGACAGGGCGTCGTACCCTAACTGAGTAGGGGATGTGGTGCTAATAGTGCGGTTGACTGGGCGCCACGTAGGCCAATAACAAGCTACCACATGGAATCTTGGATTTTCCCAATGAGGGTTGGGATCAAAAATTCAAAAACAATATAATAAACCGGCCACCGGACTGACCAATGACGGATCCGACAGCTGAACCATCCGGCGGCCAACAAAATCCAAAATTTCAAATTTTAAAAGGGCCAACTAGACCGGTCAGTGCTAGACCCAACAACTGGACCGACCGATGGCCAAACTAACACTCGGCCATCGGACATGGCAGGAGGTTCAACCAAACATTAAATATGGAAATGGTTGGTATATATTAATATAGTTAAAAACTATATTAAATATTTATTATAACTAAGTGCCCAATGGGGAGGCCCATGGGTTTGACCCTGGGACCTCCCCAAAATTTATTGAATGTCACCACCAACACACCAAAGGGTGGGGCTTCGTTTCTCCACCCACCCACAATTATTTAAACCGTAAAGTTTCCATCGGAGGGGAGGATCCAACAGAGCGCGTGGGAACTAGGAGGCCGGGTTCGGGAGTTTGGCAATTGATTCCTGCACAGAGTTCGAAACTAGGTACGGTGCGTAGCCAAATATTGGACACAAATTTCAATGTAGAAGACATTAAATGCATGAGGTACAGCCTATGAGGCACATTTTTTGAGGCTGGGAACCTAGGATCCTTGGAGGTGAAAATGACAGAATTTGACAAATTTATAGTCATTTTTGAACGATTTCTCGGCACGAATCCACTAGTGCAATTAGAATTCGGATCTGAACAACGAATTTTTAGGGCTCATGGCAGAATCCCACGCTTTCCATTAATGTTTTGGCATGTTTTTCAAGGCATGGTTGCACCTTTCAGAAAAGGGTCACATTTACAATTAAAAGCTGCAGAATGATGAGACAGACCTACTAGTATTGTGTATGTTGAGATTTGAGCAATGCTTTGAGCACCTTGGCACGAAAGCCAATGTAAGTTTTATGCATTTATGGTTTTTTCCTCTTTTTGAAAAATGCAAGAGGATAAATGTATGTTGCATATTCTGGTGATCTTTGAGTGTTGTAACAAGGCAGCAAGATCTAAATTATTGTAGGAAAATTCATTGTTTGAGCCTTGCACACAAATCGAGATGGTGTGGTAAGAGGCCATTTTTACACTTATATAGAAAGCATTCATGTTTACAGCCCAAGGTATCATAATTGCAAGATGAGTATGATGATGTTTCCATTTTCCTTATTTATTATGTTGCACATTTTTGTAATGGGGGTTTTAAAAACCATAGAGTTGCCACTAGTGCACATTTGGGGGTATTCACCTTAATGTCAATGATGTAAAAGGTTATAATTAGAAACTCTTAAAGTGATTATGAGAGTGAGAGCCATTTCTTTCTATGCCTAAACCTTGCTAAGCCTTGTTGGCAACATTGTAATGGGTCTTGTAACCACTGTTGAGTGAGAGGCATTGTTTTTCCTAGGCTTGTTTTGAAAACATTGTAATGGGTCTTGTAGCCAATATTGAGTGAGAGGTATTATTTTTCCTAGGCATGTTTTGACAACATTGTAATGGGTCTTGTTAGCACTGAGAGTCACCCTCAGATTGCGGGAGGATAAGCCCAGTAACCATCAGAGTTTTTGGTGGATGTTGGTTTTATATGAGTGGAGGTCAATGGACAAAACTCAAAATATGAATGATGTTCAACACAGAACTGGAAAAGAAATGCACAAGGAAGTGAGGGCCACATTAACTTCAGTCAGTGAATTGAGTTTAATGGTGAGCAGAGGGAAGACTTAGTGAGAAAGGTGAACAAGACTGTTATGGGCATCAGGTTTTGAAGCAGCTTGGCGAAGAAAAACTCAGACTCAAGATCACTCTTGAGCTCAAGCTTCAGACACTGAAATATGTCCAAACAACACAGTCACAACAACACAATGATCAAACCTACATCAAAATGCGGCTACAACCACTCGAATCGATCCTCCATGCCCAAGCCATTCATTGTAAGAGGGAAAACGATAACAAGGGAGCTGACTAAAACTGGTCATGATACTAGTGTAATCAAACCTACATTACAACAACATAACAACCCTCGACTGGATCCTCCATACCTGAGTGTTTTAGCACAGTTTTTACAGAGAGATGAAAATAAGTTGACCTTTATTAACACGAAAGTCTCAAATTTGATACATAACCAGAGAACAGTTCTGGCATCAAAACATTACAAGATAGGGAGCCCTACTCAACCAGTTGACGACCTTAACAAAATATCAAAACTACCTACTTATACTCAGAACTATATACAACCACCAGGTGTGAGATCGAGCCACTGCATTCAAGGCTTTCCATCTTTGTCTTCTCTATCATACTACGCATACATTCTTCTCTCAGAAGCGACCTCAGATCAGTATGGGCTTGCAGGAAAATACATACACAGGGGAACTCTGGGCTGACAGTCTACCTCCACGGCCAGTCCTTTCATGCTTTTCATTTATGGGGTGAGAGGAGGTTTCAACCACCATCCCCAATTCCATTAACTTCTTTCATTGGGAAGGGGACAAGATTTAACACCCTACAGACTGTCATGCACTGCTAGCGGCCATTTAAGTTCACCCGACAATCTTGAAACTGTGATGGTTTCACTTTGTAACGAAGGCGGGTGCTTTCGGCCTTTGGAGTAGACCTTGTAAATTTTGCACCCTTTCCTACATATAACCACAGGCTATGACCATGGACCAATTCTTGGGCTCTTTGTGACTTCTAACTTTGGAAGTTCGGGCCTTCGGGACTCGGGAAAATTGCGTGTCCCTCACTTCAGTTTTCCCGAAATGACTTTATCTACAACTCGGATCTGGCACCACACGTGCTAATGGATCGGACGACCCATGCTAATTTCGGGTTTCGGGACTTTGGAACTTTGAAGAACAACTCTAACAACATTTCTAACTCTCGATTCCTGCGATAATATTCCACCATTGATCTCTCCCAATAAGATCCATGGCCCAGATTTAATCTTTGCTTGACTTTGATCTCGGGCCCTTGCTCCCGCGCTAATCTTTGAGAAACTTTCGGATTCCGAACACCCGTGAACCATCGATCTGAAATCCACATGGAATCCCAGTCATTGGAAGATGAACTTGCCTATTTTCTTGATTAGAGTCTGCAACGGGTCGCTCTTAGTTCTGCACCTTGAGCCCACGGTTGTGGCCTGTATAAACAAAGACTTGGACAACTGGTTGGGGGCTCAGTAAGACAAAGAACGAGTAGCTAAGTCAAAAGAGGAAAGTGATCAACCTTATAGAAAACAAAAAATCTTAGGGCCAAGACTTTTTCAGGTAGTCATTATGAAAAACTAGGTCACCCAAACAAAAGGGGAAAACAAAACAACTTTGCCAATAGAAGAGAAAGCTTAAAGACATGTCCTGCGAAAGAGAGAGGGAGACAAAGAAAGGGGATAGACTCTGGTATTATCGACACACACCTACAGCCCTTGACAACCTTATGTGATAACATTTGGCTCCACAGAGGATGGCATGCTCCCTACGAGCTGCCAAGAATGCGTAGCTTCAGTGCCTTAGCTTTGGGTTATGGAGTCTATTATTCAAAGAAAAATAAAAATAAAACATGAACAATATTTACAATGGTGGAACCCCAGTTGCGGCTCAAACAAAAAAATTCTTCAGAAAGTGCCCATTGATAGGGCCGTCCAAAATTATGGAATCCTCCAAGTTTTGCAATTTATAGGTGTTGTTCAGAGATACCTTAGAAATCTTGAAGGGACCAGTCCACAAGGCTTCAAATTTTCCATGTTTTCATTTGTCTTGTTTGGGGTCATCCCACTTAAGCACCAAATCCCCTCGCTAAAAATCTTTCTTTCTTGCGCTCTTGTCGAAGGCTTGATTTATTTTCTGATGATGATCTTGTGCTTTATCAAGAAGTTGCTCCCTGGTCTGATGCACTTCTACCAAGTGCAGTATTCTCTTGACCATATCACTAGGTTCTCCTTGGAAGTCTTGGAAGAATTTTTCCATAGGCAAAGCAAGCTGAGCAGGAAAAACAACTTTGGCCCCATAAACTAGCTGAAAAGGAGACATGCCCAGTGACCTTTTTTTTATGGCCCAGTCAGCCCATAAGGCGAATTTCAGCTTTGAATCCCAGACCTTTTTGTTGTCTTCTAACAATCTCTTTATGATCTTTATAAGGCTCTTGTTAGAAGACTCTTCCAAACCATTTCCTTGAGGGTATTAGGGTGTAGAATGGATCAATGTAATCCCATACTACTAACAGAAAATGATTAATGGTTAGGCCTTGAATGAGGCAACATTGTCTGTAACAATCCTGCTTAGACAACCGAATCTGGACATGATATCCTCAAGGAATCTTATGATTACCTTGTGGGAGGCATTCCTTGTAGGGACAACTTCTATCCATTTGGTGAAATAGTCGGTGGCAGTTAAAATCCACCTGTGCTGACCACTTGAGTCTGGGTGGATCTTTCCAATGAAATCCAGACCCCACTGCTGAAAAGATCTAGAAACTGCTATAGGCTGCAGAGGCAGTGACTTGAGTTGCCACTTTCCAACAAATTTTTGACACTTGACACAAGCTCTTACCTTTGCACAAACATCGGAAAAAAGGCTAGGCCAGAAATACCTAGCTCGGAGGATTTTATAAGCGGTAGTCCTCCAGAAATGATGTCCACCACATGAGTTGTCATGAAAATATGTTATAGTGTTTTGAGCTTCTTGTGGGTCTAGACACCTCAACAGGATCCCCAGAGGATCCTTCCAGTACAAAACCTGGTCAATGATGAAAATTTTGATTGCTTTAAGTTTCAAATCTCTCACCTTGTTTTTATCCAGACCGTCAGGAGGCTTCAACTTCTGTAAGAAGTATATGATGTCTTTGTACCAGACGCATTCTTCCAAGTTGAGGATGACATGATAATGGTCATCAACAATCTCATCAGCTGATTTTCTGAGGGTGTGCTCATGAAATTAACCCCCAATTCCCTACGATTTGATTCAACCAGTAGTCTGGCTAAACTTTGGCCTTTTATCAATTTAGTGGGCTTTATCTCAAGGTCGAACTCCAGGATTTTGGCTACCCACTTACTTATTTTCCCGTTTATATCAAGTTGAATCAACATCTCCTTTACTGAGGTCGAGAGGACATATGCAATGATCTTTGAATGTAGGACATAGATCCTGAAAGCCTTGATGGATTTCACCAAATCATATGACTTCTTCTCCATTATATCATATCTCACCTCTACATCCCTTAATGCTTGACTGAAAAAGGAAATAGGTCACTCTAACCCATCTGAATTTATCTATAGCAAAACAACAACCAATGTATCAGACGAAGCAAAAGAAAAAATCAGAAATTCTTTAGAATAGTCAGGACTGATGAGCGTAGGTTCCTCAGTCAGGGCCTTCTTAATTTGGTCGAAAGAGTTTCTAGATTCAACAGTCCACTTTACTTCGTTCCCCTTTTTAAGCATCTCTTTAATGTTCTTAACCAACTCAATAAAATTGGAAATGAACCTCCTCAAAAAGTTGATTTTACCCAAGAAAGATTGAACCTCTTTCTTAGATCTGGGAAAAGATAAATCCTGGATGGCCTCTACTCTTCTCGGATCGATTTTTACTCCATTTTCCGACACAATATGCCCCAGTAATTTACCCTCTTCCATAGAAAATAAGGATTTATTGGGATTGAGGGAGAGACCGAACCTTCTGCACTTCAAGAATACTTTTCTAAGATGGTGGCAGTTCTCTTCATCATACTTCGAGAAAACTGTAATGTCATCCAGATAGATGACTACAAATTTGTCCCTTTCTCCAATGAAGGCAATGTCCATGGCTCGTTGGAAGGTTTCTCTTGTGTTCATCAATCCAAAGGGCATTTTGGCATACATGAATGTACCCCAAGGAGTAGTGAAGGTTGTTTTTTCTTTATCCTCATGTAAGACAAAGATATTATTGTAGCCAGAGAAACCATCAATCATAGACATCCTGGATGAACCAGTCACTCTCTGTAGAATGTGCTCCATCTTCGGAAAGGGGTAGTTGTCTTTTTTGGAGCTCTTGTTTAAATTTTTGAAGTCAACACACAACCTGATTTATCCATTCTTCTTTCTCACAGGCACAAAATTAGCCAACCATTCTGAATATCTCAAGGGGATAATGATCTGGGATTCCAACAACTTCTTTACTTCCCTTTCCATAATGGGCAACAAAATGGGGTTTATCTGTCTGATTTTTTTCCTGAAAGGTCTGACCTCTTCTTTCAGGGGAATTTTGTGTTCCATGATGTCTGTGGCATATGTTCTTAAGTATTGATATTTCCACGCGAAAACATCAACAAACTCCCTCAAAAGTTTGATATATTCATCTCTTTGCTCCTTGGACAACCTGCTAGACAACTTGACATACTTAGGATCCTCCTTTGTTCCTAAATTCCACTCAGCCACATCAGCCTTTTCGGTTGGACCTTTCACTTTTACAACAACATCATTTATGTCAAACAACCTCTCCAAAGGGACAAGCCCCTTAGGAATATGGTTGTCGAGCAACTGAACAATACGATAGTTAGCAATCTTATTGAGAAAAACATCAGCATGAGAGCCATCTTTAGAATCCTGATCCTGATCAATATGCATATCAGAAAATTCACCCACGGTCTCAAGGAACCTTTTTATCTCAATATCATCCTCAAAGACCTTCCAATGTTTGACATTGTCGGGGATAGAGGGTCTGTATTATATTTCCACCTCATACTCGAGTTTCGGGGGCAAGGGGACCTTGAAATCACTCGTTGAGGCTGCCAAGGAATCCGCCACAGAGTTATCCTCCCTTGGAATAAAAGAGATATTAAAATCCAAGAAGAAATTGGCAATCATATCACATACTTCATTCCTATAGGCCCTTAACTTGGGATGCTTAGCCTGATACAAATTTCTGACTTGCTATACAATTAACTCGACATCTCCAAATACTGTCAACTCCTCAACCTTCATTTCTTTGGCAGCTCTTAGACCTAGGACAAGAGCCTCATATTCTGCCACATTGTTTTTTGTTTCAAATTCGAGCTTATAAGACATCGATATGGTCTCTTGGGTCGAGGAAATGAAAACTACCCTAGCTCCAGCACTCTCCCTGGAAGAGGCTCCATCAAAAAATATTTTCCAAACAGAGATATTGGAAAGAGGGTCTTCACAAGAGGTGATGGGTTGCATTCTGATTTCCATAGGCACTTGGGGACCATTAGTGAGTTGTAACATATTGGTCCCCAGATCAATATCTATTGTGAAAATGGGGTGATTAGTTGGATTTTCTTCATCACTGATGATGTACGCGAGTTGTGATTCCCTGTAAAGCCTTCTTTGTTCACCTCTGAACACTAGAATAGTGGTGTATGAGAGATCCATCTGCAAGGTTCCCCCTAGTCTCTTTATCCAAGATCTAGATAGGAGCATCCTAAAATTAGGGAGAACATCAACCACTATGATATCCATGACCACGCTCTTCATCGGCAACTGAAACAGAGATACAAATGTTAATATTATGGTAGCTATGGAAGGTATTTACCTCAATGTGTGAACCTGACAAGAATAGGAGACTCCAGAAAGAAAAAGAAAACCCTAATGAGTTGGCTAATAACCCTAGAATTCTTGTTGGCTCAAGAAGATAACTTATATTAGGTTATTAGCCTCCAAGAGAAGAAGTCAGCCAAAAATAATAATAATATACTCAACAAACACATATCCAGAAGGAGAAGTCAGCCCCAACAAATCTGGCAGAACCAGTATAAATACAGGGTGCCAGTTCTCATTTGACAGCATCTCAGAATTGCAGTTCCCAGTTTGGTGCGCACATGTGGAGGAGAGTTGTAGTTGCAACTACAACAATAGCTAGTTTTCAGTATGATCTTGGACTATCTCTTGGCTAGGGTTTGGACTATCTGATCATCTATTGTTGGTGCGCCATCCTCGGAGGAATATGTGCTACACCTTGTTTGGCTATCTAGCCTAGGGTTTGCTTCCGGAGTAATTCTTAGTCAAGGTTAAGGTGCTCGAAGGATGGCTTTGTCCTATGGTTAGGTAACGAGGGTATCGTCAATGGTAAAACGAGAACAATCTTTTATTTTCTAATAGTTTATGGGCCCACACCTCCTTCATTTAGTCTAAACGCTAGAAGGAAACATAGCTACTAGGATATTGAGCTCGCTGAGGAACTACCACTAGGGTTACTAGCAGAAGAAGCTTCCAGGACATTGTTGCTAGGGTTACTAGCAGGAGTAGTTGCAGAAACCCTAAACCTCTTGTTGAGTCACCTTAAGTGAAGAGATTGACCTAATCTCTAGATAGATCAGTGTGCCCTAGCCTAGTGCATCTCTTGATACTCTCATCAAGCCAAGACGTGAAGTTTGAATTTCTGGTCAAATCTAGGGTTTGACCAAGTCAAGCAAGCCATGACTAACTCTATGAAGTCTGAGAAAAAGTTAGATAGAGCCTCTAACTTCATAGCATGGAAGACAAGTATTGACCTCATCCTTGCTAAGAATAAAGTGTTGGATATTGTGAAAGGAAAGATCGTGAAGCCGGAGTTTGAAGAAGGAGAAGAGAAAGAACCGCAAAACGTTGTAGCTATGGAGAAATTCAAGGATGTTGACATCAATTCCATGAGTATCATAGTGGATTCTATAAAAGACCACTTGATACCCTACATCTCCCATCTTGACTCATCGAAGAAGATGTACAATTCCCTAACAAATCTCTTCTCAGTCAGAAACATTGGACAAGTTATGAGTCTAAAGAATGAACTTCGTGACATGAAGGTGAATGATGATGACAGCATAACATCATACTTTGTAAGAATATCCCAGTTAAGAGATCAACTACAAGCTATTGAAGAGATCACTTTAGAGAAGGAATTGGTGAACATAGTACTCAATGGTCTTCCCAAGACATGGGATGCATTTGCCACAAGCATGAACATAASGAAGGAGTACCTRACATTTGAAGAACTTTGGACTTGTTGTGCTCAAGAAGAATCAAGGATCAATGCAAAAGAAACCCCAAAAGAAGTACGATGATCAAGCCTTCACAACAAGATTCAAGAACTTCAGGAACAAAAGGAAGTTTGACTCAAGGAGGAAGCCAAATCAAGAGAAATACATTTCAAAAGTACAATGCTTCAATTGTCAAAAGTACGGTCACTACAAGAATCAGTGTCTCGAGCTAAAGAAAAGGAAGGAGAAACACAAAGCATAGATTGTCGAAGAAAAGGAACCTACAAAGAAGACTAAGCAGGATGAAAGAGACTTCTTCTTCTAAAAAGGTAACAACACTCTTCTTATTCCTTGTACATATCTTGTTTGCATCGTCTCTGTACATATCTTGTATATCTATCTCTTGGAAGATAATGTGTTCCAAAAACAACTATCCCTGGAAGAACAAACAAGATGAAAATGGATATCATTAGATAATACACATGAAAAGATGAGATACAAATCACGTGGAAGTTATTAAAACAATCATGAAGAAACTCAGTAGAAGCAAAGACAAAAAGAAGTCACCAATCGAGAGGAGAATGGAAAAAGACTTATGACGTTTTTGTAGAAGACAACAAGACGGAAGCATGGACTCTGTTAGACAAGAAAACCAATTATATATTGTAGAAGACAATAAGGTTGCAGATGGAAGTGTGGACTCTATCAGACAGAGGGAGCTGATTATATGCACTCTTACATGAAGAAAGGGTTAGGAGGGAGCTAATCCTATGATCCATTGAAGATGATGAAATATATATATATATATCCATGGTAGCAGCCATGAAAGACAGTATGTGTTCAGTTCAACCACAGAAGAAGACTTCTTCGAAGAGAAGCCTTAAAGTATTCCTGAATGTTCATCCAGATCTGTGATCCTATGATGAAAGGAATAAGTGGAATATCTAGGGCATGGAATCTATAAGAAAATCCATGGACCCAAGAGCTAAAGAAAAACATGAAGAAGAACATGAGGATTCCAAGAAAAAAAGAGGAACCAGAACAACCAGTCATTGTATCAAAAATCAAAATATTACCAGCCTGATATGAACTCAATAAAAGCAATCAAGCAGAGGAACTGAAAGTCGTGATAAAGAACAGTTCATGAAAAACTTATGAATGAAAGCATTGCGAGATATAGAACCAGAGGTTCTCCCAGATGGAGGGAGAATACTATGATGATTACTTGTTCCAGTACACCAGAATTATCCCTACATAAGTCATTATATCATACGCAACATCCATGAGTCGGAATTCTACATCAAATGAATGCAAAGAATGTTCTCTAGAGAAATTGAATAAAGAGCGTATGAAGAGAAATCTCAAGAATTTGAGGCATACCAGAAAGAGATTCATGTATGCAAATAGAAGAAGATAACTTGGTGGAGAACCTCCAGTACACAGCAGAAGCGTGGTGAAGATTTCCTATAAAGATGACTACTCAGCAGATCAGATCTCATAATGACAGAAGAAGTGCCACATAAATATGTTCCAGTTTTCCAACTATGATATACTCTATTGTTCAGATCTACATGAAGACTTCACAATGTTCCAGACTAAATTACATTTGAAATCAAGCATTACATTATCCATGATGAAGTCCAGAAAGGAGAAAATGGTTCTCCAATACATAAACAGATGAGTAGATAAGCAGACATTTTGGTAAAGCTTCTATCCAAGATGAAAGAGTTTGCGTACTCAAGCTAGAGCTCGTGGAAACAACTTCCTTCTTATTGAAAAAGGAAGAAATGACTCTCCAAGTTAGGAGGGAGCACTGAAAACATTATTGAAGACATTCTTGGAAAATAGTCCATCTTGGACAGATGCTTTCCTGTTCGGAAAGTGGATTGAGACTTCTGACGGACAATCACTTTCCATTGTGGTTAACATGGGAAGTAGTCTGATTGTTGATGTATCATAGACAACAACTTACCATTGTGGTTAACATGGGGAGTGGTCTAGGGAAGTCTCTCTTCTTGAGGGTTACTCAAGAAGACTGGCCCACCTCGCCGGACAACGATTTCTCATTGTGGTTAACATGAGGAATGGTCCATTTTGGAGGTTGATGCAAGACAGTCTTTTCCTCTTGTGGTTAACAAAGGAAATGGTCTGAACAGTCATTCCTTAGGGTTATACATTCTCTCCAGGGCACACTTTGATTAGTGTAGGAGGAATGGCCCAGGGTGGGGAATGGTCCAGGCTCAGCAATCAGGGACAAAAATTCCTTAGGGTTATACATTCTCTCTAGGGCACACTTTGATTAGTGTAGGAGGAATGGCCTAGGGTGGAGAATGGTCCAGGACAGACATTCCTTAGAGTTTATACATTCTCTCCAGGGCGCACTTTGATTAGTGTAGGAGGAATGGCCCAGGGTGAGGAATCGTCCAGACTCAGACATTCCATAGGGTTTATACATTCTGTCCAGGGTGCACTTTGATTAGTGTAGGAAGAATGGCCCAGGGTGAGGAATGGTCCATGCTCAGAAATCAGAAACAATCCTTCTTCCTTGTTTGAGAAGAATAGGG
>ML785587.1:258907-292283 GCA_009831015.1 Picea engelmannii
CCCCCCCGACACAATGGTCATAACCCCCATGCACAAAGAAACTCTTTATTAATTGTTTTGCTACATCATACGAGCCAAATAGATCTTATGGTGGACCACTCCCTTCTAATGTATATTACCCTTTTTCTAGTCTTCCACCACCACCATCCCCATAGCTTCCCTTAACTCCATCTAACATCAATCTTGTTAAACCCTCTCCTTCCCAACGATGTTGTCCTTTTTCCCAAGAAAATCTACCTAATCCCCTAAATCCAAAAAACAAAGAGAATAAGAAGAAGGGAAATAAGAAATAGAATAAAAACATGGGGCTACAAATCATTTAGCTTAATCAAACTACTAATGATGAGGCTAATGCCACAAACCCGCTTCCCCATCCCAACCAAAAAAATACACCCAAATAAGGGGGGGGAAACCAACTTAGAACTAACTCCTCTTGTGCACTTTGCGAACAATATGGACATTATACCCATCATTACTCTGAAATAGTTGAATTTCACATATTGAAAGCACTAGTAGGTAATTCAAGTATTATCCCCACCAAAGGAACAATACAACTCCACAAGGGTACCTTATCTCTTCATGGTCAACGTTGTTGCGGAACCTGTTCCCTTGACAAGGAGTAGTCAACAACCAATAGGAGACCTTCACCACCTCCCAACTTTCCAATTCTTTGCAACTAAGAGACCCTTCTTTTCAAAACATCTACATGAAACAAAATAAAAAAAATCACCTTCAAACTTGCAATCAAGTGTATGACATGCTCGAGCCTACTTTTATAATGATTTTAACATGAATTGTTGAGATCCATGGGTACACAAATCCTAGGATAACAAGTTTGTTTCCTTTCAATCATAATTAGCTATATCAATGAAATGAAGGTACCTAGACCACCTCCAATTCCCTTCAAGCTAAAATCATTCTAGAATTCAAACAAGAGGAAGGGAGGTTGAACCCAAATAGAGGTTTTAGATAAGATATATCCTCCGATATCAAAACCAATAACCCAATGTTTCATGGAAAACCTCACCTAGTTGAGGTATCAAGATCCTCATTCAAAATTTTGCTTACAATCCTTAGAGGGGTGTTAGATAGTCAATCCTAGAGATTACGGTGTCTTGTAAATATTGCAAATATTATTATTGAGAAATGTGAAGAGTCATAGGTGATAGGAACAATCATCAAACCTATAGGAATATGAAGCCAAAAGTCATATCATTGTATTTATATGTGGCTCGCCCCCAGGGGGGCAATTCAATGGGCAAGTGTCGCGATATGAAGTTCCTTGAGGTTTTGAGTTCAACTCCCTTCAACTTATCTTGTGTGTCGCATATGGGGCATCGTGGGCACACCTAGAAGTTATAGTGGTAGCAGTTGGATAACACAACCACGCGTAACGCGAGTACGTGCCCAACTATATGACTCATAAAAATAAAAATAAAATATAAATGTATTTATATAAGGCTCATATTAATTAAAAAATTTATGCAAAAAATTACTCAAGGTGTGGAGTGAGAGTGACATAAGAGCAAAGTGTTTTTAACTCTATGATCAATACCACATGCATAGTGACTTCTTGGAAAATTGCAACGGCCTTTGTAGCACCAATTTTCTCTGGGCAAGGTACATAGTCTTCGATGTCCACCTCATCATTGAGGTTCATTTTTGTTGTGATAACTTGGAAAATAAGGCGCTTCTGCCTCCTATAAAGCAAGCAGAGGGAATTCAATTTTCCTATCGATTCTTCCAGGGCACAAAAGTGAGGGATCGAGTGTATCTGTTCTATTGGTTGCCATGAAGACCTTCACATTCATGATCTGATCAAATCTATCCATCTGATTTAAGAGCTCCATGTGGATCCTCTGAACTTACTTATCAGCTCTGCAACAAAGCAGGTTGTGGCAATTGCATAGATCTCATAAATGAAAAAGATAGTAGGTGCATTTTCTTTAACAGGGCTAATGATATCACAAACCATCCCGGGCCCTTCTGATCGTTATTTCTAAGCGAAATTGGAGCCAAGGAATCGAATGAAATAAGCAGGAGACCGCGACTCTTCATCTTCTCCTGCCATTAATCAATCAATCAACCTAATACTATGCTCCATTCAGGCTTCTCGAGGATGGTAAGACATCATAAATTTCATACAATGGTCTGTCAACAAAATACTTTCCAATTCAAGGATTTAAAATTAGTCATTAGCCGTTGGATGGTAACCATAGCAGTGAATCCGTTTTTTTTTAGCAAGGGAAGCTATGGTCTAGGTTATTCAAACGTTGGGTTTATGATTTTATCTCCCATTGCAGAAGTTTCTCTACGATTTTCTCTCCCTTGTAGCGTCTCTCCCAATAGAAACATCTCATCACAACCATTGTATCATCTCTCCCAGCAACAACGACTCATCACAGGGAGACGAACAGACTGACCGCATTGGGAGACGAACCAACCACTGGCATTTGGACCAACAATTTTCTGAAGACGATTGTCTCAAGACCATTGTCATTTCTTTATTCTCTCTTTCTATCAACGTCTTCATGAAAGTGAAGCACTCTAGTGAATTCTTAGGCATCAACAATATCTGCTCCAGATTGGTTGCATTCTCTAATGGTCAACATGTTATGAGGGTGATCACCGTGCTAATCTCTAACACATTCGTTATGCAAAAACACTCTCTGCAAACCCGTTCTATAAATTGTTATTATATTGCATAAATTATATGTTTTCTTGCAGAGATCACGGGGAAGGAAGTTTGGGAAGGAAGTTGTATTGTGAGGAGAAGTAGTGGCAGAAATGCATTTTCTTGTTTCAATTGTTGGTGTGGTGTTCAGTGGAAAAGATAACTATCTAGAATGGTCTAGAAAGATCGAGTATACTCTTATTTTCGATCTTTGGGATGACATTTGTGATGGAGACATTTCACCCACCAATCCTACAACAAATAAAGAGCTTGCAATATGGATGAATAAATATAAGAAAGAATATGTCTTGATTGTTGCTTCTATAAGTGAAGAGGTGAGTCACCAACATTAGATCTATTAAATATTCTTGGAGTGCTTTGAAGAAATTTAAAGATTTGTATGATTCACATTCAGAATTGGAGTTAATTCAATTGTTGTTGAAGCTCTTCAACCTAGAGTGGAAGGATAATGATCACATGACTTTAGCATCCAAAATTAAATCTATCCTACAAAACATTGATGCTACTAGAGTAAAGATATGCATAGCTCTCATGGCCTTTATCAAGGCCCTCTACCCCACATATTCTCACTATATTGAATCACTTCAAGCTAGTGGACAATTTAAGTACCTCGATTTTGACTCTTTGGTGGGGAAAATTGTAGAATGTGAGAAAGATTTAAGGAAGTAGACAATTCAACCCATTGGAGAGATTGTGTGTCTTACTCAAAAAGGGAAGAATCAATCACATGATCTTATAGAGGAGAAGGTAGTAATAGAGGACATGGAAAGAATAATTTCAGAGGCACGGGGGTACACACAATCAAGGTGGGAGATCCGATCTTCATTGTGTTCATTGTGACAAGAATGGACATTATGCAAAGTCATGTACGAGACATGTAGGATCCCATGGGAGAAGATCAAAGAAAGATAGGAACAAAGGGAAGAAAAATGTAAAGCTCGTGAATACACTCATTTTGTTATTATTCATTGCATTACAGAGATAAATGAAGATTTGTTCAAAACTTTATTTGTCGTAGAGATCCATGGTTTCTTGACACTGATGCTACTTGCCACATGATTTTTTAGAGAGACTAATTTGAGGAATTGAGTGACAATGTAGAGGGTGCAGTATACTTTGCAAATAGATATAGTCTCAAACCTACGAGAATTGGCACCATCATGCTCAAATTGCCTAGATTTCTAGACTTTCTTTTACATGATGTTTTCTATGTTCCCGAGTTGATGAGAAACTTGTTGTTTCTTATGCACATTCGATAGTAAGGCCATACTATTCACATGTTTGAAAGGACAAGTTGAAATAAAGAGGTATTCTGACAACATGGTCATCATGACAGGATGAGAAGATGATATATTGTTGAAGTTGCATTGTTGTGTAATTTATTGTCATGATATCATATTTTGGTTCTCATCATGGGAACATAATTATGCATAAGGTGTTCCTCATGATGAGTGGAAAGAATATATGCAAAATGAGTATAATTATGTCATCAAGAATGGGACATGGAAGTTGGTGGATCCTCTATTTGGAATCAAACCAATTGGCTGCAAGTGGGTCTACAAGAATTAGTACAAATCGGATGGCTCACTTGACAAGCATAAAGTGAGGCTTGTGGCAAAAGGATATGCATAGAAAGAAGACATAGATTATGAGGAGACTCTGTCCCCACCCACCCCCCCTTCACAACAAAATGGGATACTATTCATGTTTTGTTGGTTTTGGCAACATAAAATAGGTGGAAAATTCATCACATGGATTTGAAGACAACTTTCTTGTAAGTTTTAAACCTTTACAGTATAATAATGCAGACACGTATTCTTTATAAAACAAAAATAAAGAAATATCATTCACACATAGTACTTAGAAATTTACCTTGGAAACCCTTAACTAGGAAATCCAACTAATATTTAGAGATGCACCTCTAACTTTCATTGTATTAACTTTACCATTTACAATACAATATATATGATTCTGCAACATCCAAAACCCCAATCTACTGACTCAAATTAGATTCCTTAACCAAAATTATATTACAATGGGTCAAAAAATTGTTGGCCAAAAAACCACCCAAAACTGAACTAGAAACAACCCATTTTTTTTCCAAGGGAAGATCTCTCAAATCCCTGGACATGGGGGCTTGTCGACCCCCCCCTGACACACCCAACACAACATACAGGGCATGAGTTTAATCATGCAAAGAATATAACACATACCCAACATTCCTTGAATGGAGATTTGAAAGAGAATGTCTACATGTCACAACCAAAAGGATTTATTGTGAAGGGTCAAGAACATAAGATATGAAATTTCATCAAGTCTTTGCATGGCCTAAAGAAAGAACCTCACTCATGGTATGAAAATCTAATTGAGCATCATTTGAAGATCAATTTCAAGCACTGTAATCTTGATGATGAAACTTTGTTTGTCAAGAAAGTTGGCAAATCTTTTGTATATCTTTTGTTATATGTAGATGATATTTTGATAACAAGGAACAATGAAGCATATTTTGCATCCATAAAGAAATAATTTAAGAATGTTTTTGAGATGACATATATGGGACATCTTCGCTACTACTTGGGTATATAAGTAACTCAAAATCTAAGGTATATATTCATTTCCCGAAAGAAGTACATTGGAGTGTTGTTGAATAAATTTGGCATGATTGATTGTAATCATCTCTCTACTCCAATGGAGAAAAATTTGAAGCTAACATCAAAATAAGGAAATGAATTTGAGGATGCAACTAAATATAGACTACTTATGGGAAGTCTCTTCTACCTTACCACTACTAGACCATATATTTAATTTGCAGTTGGGATCCATTCTAGGTTCATGCAAAAAACTTGTGAAGGACATTGGTGTGTTGCAAAGAGATTTCTAAGGTACTTGAAGGGAACTAAAGACTTTGCACTCAAATACTCTAGTTGGAGGACTTCAAACTAGTTGGACATATAGATTCAGAATTTTATGGGGATAAGGAGAATGGAGTGTCTACATCAAGATATCTCAGAAGTCTTGGATCAATAGCTATCTCTTGGAGATCACAAAAAAAATTAGTTCCAACATATTCCATTACAAAGGTAGAGTATGTGGCTGCTACAGAGGCAAGAAAGGACATTGTGTGGCTTAGGAATATACTAGAGGATTTGCAGGAGAAACGGGTAAAGGCTACTCCACTTTTGATTGACAACACTTTTTCATTCAAGTTGACCAAGAATCATATATTCCATGATCGAACAAAGCACATCAAAATGAAGTACCATCGTATTCAACATCATGTAGAGGTTGAGACCATTCAATTGATACATTGTTCCAAAAGTGAGCAAATTGTATACATCTTCACCAAAGTGCTTGGAAGAGAAAAGTTTGAAAAGTTCAAAAACATGCTTGGACTCACAAACACCCCTTTGGATTAAGAGGGGTGGGGTGGGGGGGGATGTTAGATACCCAACCCTAGGGATTATGGTGTCTTGTAAATATTGTAAATATTATTATTGAGAAATGTGAAGAGTCATAGGTGAATAGGAACAATCATCAGACTTGTGGGAAGATGAAACCAAAGGTCATATCAATGTATTTATATATGGCTTGCATTAATAATAATAAAATTATGCATGGAGTCACTCAATGTTTGTCCTGACAAGAGGAAGATAACCAAGAAATGTATGTTACCCAATAGTGAAAGACCGTAGTTATCTTTTAGTTGCCACTTCTTCAAAATCCAACTTATGAGATTTTTTAAGAAGGTTAGAGTCCAATAAATATGTAGTTCAACCCTAGGGTTGTAAGTTTGAAAATATCACTCGTGATGTGAGTAGGGTTGATATCTATGACAGGCTAGTCCTCATATTTGTTAAAACAACCACATTTAGGAGCTGGGAGATCACCTCCTGATTAACTTCTTCCTAAAAAGAAGTCAAAAGGTCCTCTTTAGAAGGACACTAAACTAAACCAACTAAAGCTTATTTGAAGGAAAAACTTATTAATCCATCACTATCCATATTTGAGATAGGGACATGCCTTATACACTCTTCATTGTTTTGATTTGAGATAGGGACATGCCTTATACACTCTTCATTGTTTTGATCCTATTTGCTCACCCAAAATTTTAGGGTGCTTTAATGGTAATAACTTTTGGATATTAAAGTTGTTAGCAATTCATAACTTGTATAGTCCTAGTGAAATGTCATTATCACAATTTGTTTATGTTCTTATTGCATTGCATAAATACATGATGTACTTTTTTTTCAAGAAATTTTAATTTGGAACTCATTTTCACATTCCTATAATATGTGAGCCTGCTCACATATATGTGAGCATGGACAATATCAATCCTAACCTTAATTTTATTATGTATCTAAAGGTATAAAAAATTTCAAAATATCAAATTCAATAATTTCACACTTAGAAAAAATTATTTAACCATATATTTTTTTGGTTTATTTATCTTTTATATATATATATATATATATATATTAAAAAATGTATATAAAATTTAATGTAACAAGAAAAAAAAATTAACTAAAAACTAATAAAAAAATTAAAATTGATAATTTTAATACTAATAGTTATTTCAAAAATGTTTCAAAAATTATTAACCACTACATAATAAATATTATAGAATCAATCAAAAAAAAATCATACCAGAATGAATCATATTACAATGTAATATGATGCATCATATTACAACATCACACTTATAATGGATTTAGGTTATTAACTACTCTATAAATATTATAATATTTATGATATCAACCAACATATCTTAATTCATACCACAATTATAATGGATCTAAGTTATTAACTACTCCAATCAAATATTTAAAAAAAAAAAATTATAAAATTTAATGTAACAAGAAAAAAATTATTTAACTAAAAAATAATAAAAACATTAAAATTGATAATTTTAATACTAATAGTTATTTCAAAAATATATCAAAAATTATTAACCACTACATAATAAATATTATAAAATCAACCAAAAAATTCATACCACAATGAATCATATTACAATGTAATATGATGCATCATATTAATATTACAATGTAATATTATGCATAATATTACATTGTAATATTAATATGATGCATCATATTACAGCATCACAATTATAATGGATCTAGGTTATTAACTACTCCATAAATATTATAATATTTATGATATCAACCAACATATCTTAATTCATACCACAATTATAATGGATCTAAGTTATTAACTACTCCATAAATATTATAATATTTATTAACTACTTCACTACTCCATTAATATTAACTACTCCATTATAATTGTGATGATGTAATATGATGCATCATATTACAGCATCACAATTATAATGGATCTAGGTTATTAACTACTCCATAAATATTATAATATTTATGATATCAACTAAAATATTTTAATTCATACCACAATTATAATGTATCTAAGTTATTAACTAATACAATCAAATATTGGAAAAAAAATATATAAAATTTAATGTAACAAGAAAAATAATTTATTTAACTAAAAAATAATAAAAACATTAAAATTTATAATTTTAATACTAATAGTTATTTCAAAAATGTATAAAAAATTATTAACCACTACATAATAAATATTATAGAATCAACCAAAAAAATTCATACCACAATGAATCATATTACAATGTAATATGATGCATCATATTACATTGTAATATGATGCATCATATTACAGTATCACAATTATAATGGATCTAGGTTATTAACTACTCCATAAATATTATAATATTTATGATATCAACCAACATATCTTAATTCATACCACAATTATAATGAATTTAAGTTATTAACTACTCCATAAATATTATAATATTTATGATATCAATTAACATATCTTCAAAATTATAATGGATCTAGATTATTAACTACTCTATAAATATTATAATATTTATGATATCAACCAACCTATCTTAATTTATATCATAACTATAATAGATCTAGGTTATTAACTACTTCATAAATATTATAATATTTATGATATTAACCAACATATTTTTGAAAAAGCTTTGAATAAAAATAATACATAACATAACAAATTCGTAAACTTAAATATTATATTTAATATCAGTGAATTTCAAACCTCGAAGTAAAAATGATATAAAGATTCTGCTATAGTACAAGAACAAATTCTTAAAACTTTTAAGAAAAACAATACAAAACTTTCGAATTCTTAAAACTTTCAGTACAAATAATACAAAACTTTTACAATTTAGTGATAAAAGATTCCATGCTGATTGGTAATTGTGATCGAAATTATTCTTAAAACTTTTTAAGATTCAGTGATAAAAGATTCCATGCTGGTTGGTAATTGTGATCGAAATTTTATAAGATATTATAGTTCAAGAGCAAATCTGCTCATTTCTAGCAAATTTAGAGTGCCATCAAGGTTGCAAGAGTTGCCCAATTGAACCATGGCTTTAAAAAATAAAAATATAATGCAATAGACCAATCACAATTCATATATCTAAAAACGTAAACGTTTGAAAAAAGTGTGTTTTGATATAAGTTTATTAATGTTATTCCATATAAATTAATATAAGTCCATTCTATTATCTCCTAAGTAGTTTAATGAGACTCAAAGATACATATAGTGGGAGTTTCATATCAACTCTTATCGCTACTCTCTATTGAGCTACTCTCTATTGAAAGTAAAAAAAACTTATAAATACATAGTTAGAAGAGTTTTAAGATAAAAACATACATATATCAAATTATTAAGACAAGTAGAAAGGATATCAAGGTATGTTCAAACTAGCAAGGATGTCGAGGTATGTGTTAAAATATGAAAGATTGTTCTTGTTTTATCATTGACAATACTCTTGTCACCCAATCATAGGTTGAAGCCACCCTTCGAGCACTTTGACCTTGACAGAGAAGAATACTGGTAGCAATCAATAGTCAAGCAAGGCTAATGCACCAAGCAAGAATAGAAACCAAAGCTGATCAGATAGTCCCACCCAGAAATTGGTGCAACACCTTCCCCAGAAACTTGCACACAAAACTGCCAACTGCAGTGTGCACAACTAGCTCTCTGCAATTCTAAGAATGTGTCAAATGATAGATTGGCGCCCTGTATTTATAATGGTTATGGCAGACTTACTTGGGCCAACTTCTCCTTATGGGTACTAATTAATTCATATTAATTATATTTTTGCAGCCGACATCTTGTCTAGGGTTTCCTTTACTTCTTTGCTTCCTTCCGAAATATTCTAATCTCGTCATAGGTCACAATAGAGGTTCATACCTCCCGAAGGTACCATAATATTAGCACTCCCTCCTAGCTAGGGAGGTATGGTCTTGAGCACAAATAGACCATTCAACTGGTAGTATCACGAGCACCGTCATTATTATCCAACTAGATAATCTCCTATGACAACTGGTACAATATTAATTGATAGAACACACCTGTGTTTATCCATGGTAGTACGCAACTACTCAAACCATGACACATAGTCATGAACAGTGGAACAAATCCACCACAATAGTATATCTCTATTGTCTGGAGACAGGCAGTCTCCATAACAATCATCTGATGACAACCTGCACAGAAAATATTGTTAAAAATAAACTGAACCATCTGGGCCAATCTTTCACTCACATCTGTGAAATATGAAAGAATATCTTCTCTCAGTATAGAACATCAATAATGGGCTATCTACCCTATTCTTCTCAAACAAGGAAGAATGATTGTTTCTAATTTCTGATCCATGGACCATTCCTCACCCTGGGCCATTCTTCCTACACTAATCAAAGTGCACCCTGAAGAGAATATATAAACCCTAAGGAATGTATGTCCCTGATTTTTGAGCCTGGACCATTCCCCACCCTGAGTCATTCTTCCTACATTAATCAAAGTGCACCCTAGAGAGAATGTGTAAACCCTAATGAATGACTGTCTGGACCATTTCCTCTGTTAACCACAAGAGAAAAAGAATGTCCTGTATCAACCTCCAAAAATGGACCATTCCTCATGTTAACCACAATGAGAAATAGTTGTCTGGCGAGGCGGGCCAGTCTTTTTGAGTAACCCTCAAGAAGAGAGACTGCCCTAGACCACTCCCCATGTTAACCACAATGGGAATTCATTGTCTATGATACATAAGCAATCTATACCATTTCCCATGTTAACCACAATGGAAATCGTTGTCCATCAGAAATCTCAATCCACTTTCCGAACAGGAAAGAATCTGTCCAATCTAGACTATTTGTCAATCACAAAGATAAATGTTTCAATAATATTTTTCAACAATATTTTTCAATAGTATTTTTAGTGCTCCCTCCTAACCTAGAGAGTCTTCCCTTTTATCTAAGGGAGTCATTTCCACGATCCCCATCTTCTCTCGGAAATATGCAAACTTTATTCTGGATAGAGGTTTTGTTAGAATGTTTGTTGTCTACTCATCAGTGGGGATATACTCAAGCTTTACCTCTCATTCCTTGACTTTATCTCGAATAAAGTAGTATTTGATCTCAATGTGTTTCGACCTTTCATGAAATATGGGATGTTTTGATAATCTTATACAACTCTGATTATCACAATGTATTATGGTCAATTCTGGAATCTGATCAAATAAATCAGAGATTAACTTCCTTAACCATATTGCTTCAGTGCATGCTTCACATGTTGCGATATACTCTGCTTCTGTTGTGTTGAGTGTGACAGACTTTTGTTCCTTGCTGCCCCAAGATATCATAGCGGAGCCCAAGATGAAACACATACCTAAAGTGTTATTTTTGTCTCCTGCACTTCCTACCCAATCTGAGTCTGTGAATCCATGAAACTGTATATCACTGGATGCAGTATATCTCAAACCATAGTTTATTGTTCCACAAATATATCTTACTACATGCTTTGCAGCTATCCAATGCTCATTTCTTGGTTCCACCTGGAACTGGCTTAATGTATTCACGACAAAGCAAATGGTTGGTCGAGTATTTACCAAATACATCAATGACCCAATTAGTTGTCGATATAGAGATGGATCTACTGGATCAGAATCTGGAACTTTCACTTTTCTTATATCCGCACTCATAGGAGTGTCCATGGACTTACAATCCATCATTCCAAATTTCGGAAGGATCTTTATTGCGTACTTTCCTTGTCCAAGTAATACTTCACCACACTTCTGCCATACTTCTAGTCCTAAGTAATAATGCATGAGACCTAGATCTTTCATATCAAATTCAGAAGCTAATTCCTTCTTTCATTGGATAATATGAGACTCTTCACCTGTTATGAATAGATCGTCAACATATAATAGTAGAATCACAGGTGCATTGTCCACAACTTTGTAATAAAGGTTTGGATCTGCATGACTCTTGGAGAAACCAAGTCTTGTTAGATAATTGTCCATTCTGGAATACCAAGATCTTGGAGCTTGCTTGAGTCCATATAGAGCTTTCTTTAATCTGCAAACGTGAGTGTCTCTGGAATGTACATCAAACCCTTGAAGTTGTTCAATATATACTTCTTCTTCAATTTCTCCATTTAGGAAGGTTGTCTTTACATCCATATGATGTAAATTTCATCCCATGGAAGCGACAAGAGATATGATAGCTATGATGGAAGTATATCTAGCCACCAGAGCAAACATTTCCTCATAATCTTCTCCCTCCTTCTGGGAGAACCCTCTAGCTACGAATCTTTCCTTGTATTTATCCATGCTTCCGTCTGTTGCATGTTTGATCTTGTACACCCATTTTGAAGTTACCACCAATTTTTCTTTAGGTCTTGGTACGATTCCCCATACCTCATTTTTCATAATGGATTGATGCTCTTCCATCATAGATTCTTTCCATTTTCCCTTTTGAACTGCTTCTTCAAATGTGATAGGTTCTTCATCTAGAAGCTTCGTCATGTATGATGCATAACTTGAGAATCTTTTAGGTCTTTTACTCTTTCTGAATGTTCCTTCTGGAACCTTGAGTCTTTCTACATCTTGTAAGGTAGCTTCAAGCCAAGATGGTATTTTCTTGGTCTTAGGTATGATATCTGAATCAATGTTTTCACATGTCTCCATAGGATGATCAGGTAGTTCCTTTTCGTCATTTACGTTCTTTGTGCTTTCTTAGTTAAGTTCTTCAATCTCTTCTTCTTCTATATTTCTTCTGTGGATTTCTTGAAGGCTATATTCTCATTGAATGTTATGTCTCTGCAAACTTCGATCTCGTGTTGTCCTGGAATATATATTCTATAAGCTTTGGATGAATCACTATATCCCACAAATATCCCTTTCTTTCCTAAAGGTTCTAGTTTATTCCTCTTGTCCTTGGGAATGTGAGAGTAAACAGGGCATCCAAATATTCTTAGATTTTCCACATTAGGTTTCTTACCTGAGAAATCTTCTTCTGGTGTCATGTCTTTCAATATACGATGAGGACTTCTGTTCTGCACATATATTACTGTCATTGTTGCTTCTCCCCATAAGAACATGGATAGACCTTGATCATTTAGTAAGGCTTTTACGGTTTCTTCCATGGATCTGTTCTTTCTTTATGCTACACCATTTTTTTTGAGGATAATGAGGAACAGTCAGCTCCCTCCTAATCTCTGCCGATTTGCAGAATGCAAAGAATTCCTTTGATGTGTATTCTCCACCATTATCGGTTCTTAGCATCTTGATCTTCTTATTCGTGAGATTTTCTATTTCTTCTTTGAACTCTTGAAACTTGTTGAATACTTCATATTTTGTCTTGAGTAGATATAACCAAGTCTTTCTTGAATAGTCATCTATGAAGATTACGTAGTAAGAAGATCCTCCTAGAGATTTTACTGGCATCGGACCGCAAACATCTAAGTGTATCAGATCTAGAATATCTTTAGATTTGTTGTTGCTACTTGGGAATGGCTTCTTGATATTCTTCCCAAGAGCACATCCTTTGCAGATTCCTTCATGTGTAGACTGCAAATCTAGTATTCCTTCAACCAACCTTTTCAGAAAGGATAATGCTTGATAGTTAATGTGAGCGTACCTTCTGTGCCAAAACTCATTGGGGTTGACTTCGTTGTGTATAATAGCTTCTTCATTTTGTTCTAGTAGTCTATACAGATTTCCTGTACGACTTCCAATAACCCTAGCATTCTCTATGTTGGAGTCTTTATGCCATGATAACACTTTTCCATCCACGAAAGCTATTATGTTTCCTTTGTCTTCTAATCATGATATCGTTACAAGATTCTTTTCTAAACCAGGTACATATAAAACATTTCTTAAGTGAACATAGTTACCTTTTTTCATTTTGATGGAGGCTTGTCCAAATCCTTCCACGGGGTAAGTGGTTTTGTCTCCAAGCTCTACCTTGTACAAGGTCTTCTTCTCGTTTAGATTTGAGAGTCTGGCCTAATCTCCCATCATGTGCCTAGAAGCTCCACTATCGATTATCCACATGTCATATTCAATCGTTCTAGTAAGTGCTGAGTAGTGTAAAAGATTGATCGTTTCACTCATGTCTTCGGTTGACTAGTAATTGGTCATGCCTTGATCCAAAACTTCAACTTCATCATTTCTATCTTCTGAGAGAGCCAAAAGGTGCGCTGAGTTAGGGCGCATCTGAATATCTTGTTTTTGAGCGAGATGCTCCATCACAAGGTGTTGGATCTAAGATTAGGGTTTCTGCAACTGCTTATGCTAGTAACCCTAGCGACGGTGTCTTTGGAAGATTCTCTTGCTAGTAACCCTAGTGGCAGTTCCTTAGTGAGCTCAATATCCTAGCGGATATGCTTCCTTCCAGTGTTTAGACTGAATGAAGGAGGTGTGATCCCATAACCTGTTAGAATATGAAATATTGTGCTCATTTTACCAGTGACAATACCCTTGTCACCCAACCATAGGCCGAAGCCACCCTCCGAGCACCTTGACCTTGACAGAGAAGAATACTGGTAGAAATCAATAGCCAAGCAAGGCTAATGCACCAAGAAATAATAGAAACCAAAGTTGATCAGATAGTCCCACCCAAAAACTGGCACAACACCTTCCCCAGAAACTTGCGCACAAAACTGCCAACTGCAGTGCGCACAACTGGCTCTCTGCAATTCTGAGAATGTGTCAAATGAGAGACTGACGCCCTGTATTTATAGTGGTTATGGCAGACTTATTAGGGCCAACTTCTCCTTCTTGGTACTAATTAATTCATATTAATTATATTTCTGCAGCCGACATCTCATCTAGGGTTTCCTTTACTTCTTTCCTTCCTTCTGGAATATTCTAATCTCGTCATAGATCACAATAGAGGTTCATACCTCCCGAAGCTACCATAATATTAACAGTATGTTCGAACTAGAAGCCAAAGCAGAAAACAAAATGAAAGGAGAGAGGAGAAGGCTCCTCAACCGAGTCATCAATCATTGTGATGGGGCTGATACACTTCCCTAATTGTGTAAGCTTGGGAATAATCTTGAGAGGATGCTATATTGAGGAATCCATCACCTCTAACATCCAAGGACGAGGGGAACATTTTTGAATGAAAAAATTGTTGCTCAATCGAACTTGGAGATTAGTGCTTTGCGCAAAGAGGGTCGGGGATTGGGATCTCCTAACATTTATTCATTTGTCGATTTCGTAGTTTTGTCTTGATATTTGGAAAGGGGGATCCTTAGTGGTCTTGTGGAAGCTAGTCAACCTATTAGGGGTGGGGGGAGGTTGACCAAAGTTCTCACTAATTTGATATTTGAAATAGTTGTTAAGAAATAGAACAAGAAAGACAAAAGCTTGGCAGAAAAGGATTTAATCCATTCTCAACACATGTATTCATCTCATGATATCAATTTATAATACATGAAATTAACAACCTCTATATATAGGCCTCACTCATAACTCATCAGTGGATAATGAAAACACTTCGTTAGTAGATAAGGATGACAACTTATAAGAAGGTGATCTTGGACTTTGTGATTGTCTAGGGACTTGAAATATAACATCCCCCCTCCAATCACAAGTCTGAATAATTATACCAGTAAGTCAACAAGAACTAGTGTATAAATTTATATCATCTTCAATCTTCAATTTGAAACATATGAACTAAGATTTGATGAAGATATGTCTGAAAAACCACCAATATGGATGTTGAATGGTTCATCTGAAATGAACTTTGAAAGAGAGTATAATTTTTGGAAGTGAACAATTACCATGTCTGAACATTCCCTTGGTAATTGGTGAAAAAATATGATCATCGTTATGATATTAGTGAACAAATAGGGTCAGTGAAGTGCTCTTTGAATTTAGAAACAATTAGGTCTCTAACAACATCCCAATGACTAGTTGAAGAGCAATGAGAAGATTCTAGATTCCATGCCATAAATTCCCAAATACGCTAATTTGAAGAGATTGTTTTGTAGATATTTTTTTGAGGAGACTAGTTGCCATGATGCAATTCCCAAATTCTGATTGAATTTTAATTGATAGAACTTTGAAACTTGAAGCATGTCTATCATCATTGATAGTCGATATTCTCCTCTGTCAAGTATAAGGAGAGAATATTATTGAAGGGATCCAAGCTTGAGCTTTTGGATTCTTCTATTCTTCAATGGTTCATCATTGTATTTGGTGGTTTTGTTGGTTGACCATTAACCATTTTGACTTGATTAATGTGGTGGTGTTGGTTGACCACTAACCATTTTCATAGTGTAATTCCCCCCTGAAGGTGTTGGAGAGTATCTTATTTTTTTATTAATATACTCGCCCCTTGAGATATAGAGAGTACCATTCTCTTGAATCATTTTTTAATTCAAAAGACATGCAGAATTGGGCCCCAATCATGCCCAAAATCTTCATCTAGAAAAATTGTTTGGAAACCTTTTGCTTTTCTGATTTCTCCATGCAAATGTGTCTTTTCCTGTGTCTAAGATAGACAATAACACTTATGTGACTTCTTGACTTATTGATTCCATCGTCGATAACTTATCCATCCATAATGAGTTATTGGCCTTCTAGCCTTCTTCTTCTTTCAACATATGTTTGAATGATTAGTTGTCTTCCCACAATGAAGACAAGTATGGAGATCAAAACACCATGTCTCCATATGGCCAACTCGATGAAAATGCTAGCACTAAAGTTTTTCCTCAATATGTTTATCATCAACTATACAATTAACAATCTTAACTTCTTCATTAACTTATGAAGTCTTTAAAATTTCATCCAGAAATCATGCAAACACAAACTGAATTGGTTTGGAGTAATTTGACATATGAAATTTGTTTCCTTTGTCATATACTAAGCCATGTCGATTCTTATTGAGTTGTAATTCTTTCCAAGGTCTGACAATCATCTTGGAAATATCATTTTGATGTTCTTCAAAAAAAAAAAATTGTTAACTTCAAATTCACATTTATTGTTGCTTCTGTCACTTTGTATGTATGCTTGTGAGTCATCTTCATCAATTCATTGAATGATTCTATCTCATGAATAGTTAAGGAATCATCAACCATATCTTTTGTTACTTGTGTATCACAAGTAACATCAACGTTTTGTGTTAGATCATTTGTGTCACAAGTTGTATTAACCTTTTGTACGAGGTCATTTTTTACACATGTTGCATCTGTTAGAATCTAATGGATGTGCTCGTTTAACCATAGACAATATCACTATTGTCACCCAACCATAGGCTGAAGCCACCCCTAGCACCGTAACCTTGACAGAGAATCATTCCGGAAGCAAACCCTAGGCTAGATAGACAAACAAAGGGTGGTGCACCTTTATCCAAGGATAGCGCACCAAGAAAGAGGTGATCAAAGAGTCCAACCCATAACCAAGAGATAGTCCAAGCCAAAACCAAAATCTGATAGCTGCAGCAGCTGCAACAACAACTCTCCTCCAAACTTGCGCACAAACTGGCCAATTGCAGTGCACACAAGTGTTGCTTCTGCAATTCTGAGAATGCCTGCCAGAATGAAGACTAGCCTCCTATATTTATACAAAATTTGGCAAAATGCCTGGGCCGACTTCTCATTCCGGGTGCCTATTTACTTAGTATATAATATTTCCTTTACCCGACTTCTATTGAAGGCTAATAACCTAATACAAGTTATCCTCTTGAGCCGACTTGTCTTCTAGGGTTATTAGCCAACTAATTAGGGTTTCTTCTTGCTTCCTGGAATATTCTATTCTCGTTAGGTTTACACATGGAGGTAAATACCTCCCACAACTACCATAATATCAACACTCCCTCCTAGCTAGGGAGGCATTGAAGGTAATGGTCTTGAGCACAAGCATACCGTTCACCTGGCAGCATCAACATAGTCATATAGACTATCTCATGAATAGATCATGAGCACCATCATCACTATCAATGTCATCACCTGCATCATCTCTCGAAACCATACTCCATCTGAGTAATCAGACATGATGTTGGATAAGTCACTCACTCCACAGAGTGACACAAGAACCATTCTTCTAATATGGACATATGTTCTGGAAGAATAAATGTCCTGGACCATTTTTCATCTGGGAAATCTCTGTCCATTGATCATCCATCTAACTGATTAAAAATTTTCCAACACTATTGATAGTCTTCAAGGCAATCGAAACAATGTCTTTCAATAGAACACAACTGTGTCTATCCATAGTAGTACACAACTACTATCCAATGGTACACTACCACACCAAGTAGCACACATATACTTGATCAGTGACATATAGTCGCAATCAGTGGAACACATCCACCACAATAGTATACATCTATTGTCTAGAGACATACAGTCTCCATAACAATCATATCATCTTATATCAACCCACACAGAAAAACATTGTTATGATATAAACAGAGTCATCTGGGCCATTCTTCCACTCACATCTGTGAGATTTGGAAGAGCATATGCCCTCAGAAGGTAAAACATCAATGATGAGCTATCTAGACTATTCTTTTCAAGCAAGGAAGAATAACTGTCCCAATTTCTGAGCCTGAACCATTCCCTATCTGGGCCATTCCTCCGGCACTAAACAAAGTGCAACCTGGAGAGAATGAATCTGCCCTAGGGAATGCATGTCCTTGATTGATGAACCTGGACCATTCACCTATCTGGGCCATTCCTCTGGCACTAAACAAAGTGCAACCTAGAGAGAATGAATTTGCCTTATGGAATGATTGTCTGGACCATTTCCTAAGGAAATGACTATCCTGCACCAACCTCCAAAACAGACCATTCTTTGAAACTGCTCACAACTGTGAGCTTCAAAAGAATGATTGTCTGATGAGGTGACCAGTCTTCTTGACCACTACTAAGATTGATCACCAAGAAGATAGACTATCCTAGACCATTCCCTATATTAAACACAAGGGGAATCGTTGTCTATGGTACATCAACAATCCATCGAACCATTTTCATTACGAAAATGACCATTCGATCTGGACCATTTTCCGAACTGGAAAATGCCCGTCTGTCAGAAATCTCAAACCACTTTCCGAACTGGAAAGGAACTACTCATCTTGGACCATTTTTCGAACTTGAAAAATGACTGTCCATAAATCAATAACACATCAATACTCCCTCCCAACCTGGGAGTCATCTCTTCCTTTTTCAATAAGGAATTTGTCTCCACGAGCTCCAGCTTGAGTATGAAAAACTCTTTCTTCTTGGATATAGGCTTTACCAAAATGTATGCTCATCTGCTCATCTGTGGAGATATATATTGGAGAATCACTTTCTCTTTTCTGGACTTCATGCTTGATCTCAATGTACTTCGGTCTGGAACACTGGTTTTCTAGAGGCTTCATATAGCTCTGATCATTACAGTATATCATAATTGAATTCAACTCTTTTGTTTCCTGCTAGCTCACAACATTGTGGCAGGGCTCAAACTGGAACATATCCATGTGTCACTTCTTCTATCATCATGAGAGTTTGTCATGGATTAACAATCCATCATCCTGGACTTCTGAGTAATCATTCTGATACAATATCTATATTATAGAAAGCTTTTCACCATGCTTTTGCTATGCATTGGAGGTTCTCCACCAAGTTGCCTTCTTTCATCTACATACAAGGTTCTCTTTCTGGTATACCTGAAAGCCTTGAGGTTTCTCTTCATAAGTTATTTGTTCAATTATTCTAGAGAACAATCTTTGAATTCATCTTATGTAAACTCCAAACCATGGATATTGCAGACGATATAATGGCTCATGTAGAGGTATATCTAGTTTACTGGAACAAACAATCATCATAGTCTTCTCCCTCCATTTGGGAGAACCTCTAGTTCTGGATATCACAATGCTTTCATTCATAAGTCTTCCATACACTGTTCTTCATCACAACTTTCAGTTCCTCTGCTTGATTACTTTTAGTGGGTTCATATCATGCTGATAATCTTGTGATTCTCAATACAACGACTGGTTGTTCTGGCTTTTATTTCTTTCTTGGAATCTTCATGTTCTTCCTCATGTTTGGCTCTTGGGTCCATGGAGTTTTCTATACATTCCATCCTCTGAAGATTCCAACTTCTTCCTTAAATCATAGGATGATGGATGTGGATGGAAAACCAGAGATACTTTAAGGCTTCTTTTCGAAGAAGGCTTCTTCTAAAGTCAAACTGAACACATACTTCTTTTCATGGCTACTACTATGGATATATACTTCATAATATTCAATAGATCATAGGATTAGCTCCCTCTTAATCCTTACTTCATGTATGAATGCATGTTCTTCTTTTGGAATATATAATCGTTTCCCTCCATCTAACATAGTCCATGATTCTGTATGCATTCTTATTGTCTTCTGATAAGTGTCACAAACCTTTTTCCAATTTCCTCTTGATTGTTGACTTCTTTCTGTCTTTACTTCTTCTAGGTTTCTTCAAGATTGATTATGATTTCGGCTTATCTTGTAGTTGTTACTTATGTAATAGCTTCCACATGAATTGTTACCAGGGGTTGTCGATGTACTTCATCCTTTTATGTGGATTGACTTGTATTACAATCATTGTGATAGCAATCCTTATATTGTTGTTCTTCCATAGGTATAGTTTCTCTTTGAACATGTTATCTTCTAAGAAATGGATATGCAAGATATGTACAAAAGATATGGTATATACAAGAACTATTAAGAGTATTGTTACCTTCTCTTACAGGAAGAAATTTGTTTTGTCCTGTTTGGGTTTCTTTGAGGGTTCCCTTTCTACGACAATTGATGCTTCGTGTGTTTCCTTCCTCTTCTTTAACTCGGGACAATGATTCTTGTAGTGACCATACTTTCGACAATTGAAGCATTGTATTCTTGACATATCTTTCTCTTGATTTGGTTTCTTCCTGGAGCCAAACTTCTTCTTGTTCCTGAAATCCTTGAACCTTGTTGTAAAGGCTAGATCATCATACTTCTTTTGGGGTTTCTCTTTTGCATTGATCCTTGATTCTTCTTGTGCACAACAAGTCCAAAGTTCTTCAAATGTAGGATACTCCTTCCTTTTGTTCATGATTGCCGCAATGCATCCCATGTCTTGGGAAGACCATTGAGTACTATATTTACCAGTTCCTTCTTTGAAATGATCTCTTCAGTGGTTTGTAGTTGATCTCTTAACTGAGATATCCTCACAAAGTATGATGTTATGCTGTCACCATCATTCATCTTCATGTCACAGAGCTCATTCTTCATACTCATTACTTGTTCAATGTTTCTGACTGAGAAGAGGTTTGTCGAGGCATTATACATCTTCTTAGACGAATCAAGATGAGAGATGTAGGGTATCACATGGTCTTTTATAGAATCCACTATGATACTCATGGCATTGATGTCATTGTCTTTGAACTTCTCCAAAACTGCAATGTTCTGCGGTTCCTTCTCTTTTCCTTCTTCAAACTTTGGTTCCACAATCTTTCCTTTCACGATATCCAACACTTTGTTCTTGGAAAGGATGAGATCAATCCTTGTTTTCCATGCTCTGAAGTTAGAAGCCCCTTCTAACTTGTTCTCTGATTTCATAGAGTAAGTCATGGTTGCTTTGACTTGGTCAACCCTGGATTTGAACAAAAACTCAAACTTGACGTCTTATCTTGCTGAGAGTACCAGAAGGTGCACTAGGATAGGGTGCACTAGTCTATCTGGAAATTAGGTCAATCCCTTCACTAAAGGTGCCTCAATGAGAGGGTTAGGGTTTCTGCAACTACACTTGCTAGTAACCCTAGCGACAGTGCTTTGGTAACTGCTCCTGCGAGAAACCCTAGCGACAATTCTTCAACGAGCTTAGTATCCTTATGGCTATGCTCCCTTCCAGTGGTTAGATTGAATGAAGGAGGTGTGGGCCCATAACCTGTTAGAATCTAATGGATGTGCTCGTTTAACCATAGACAATATCACTATTGTCACCCAACCATAGGCCGAAGCCACCCCTAGCACCTTAACCTTGACAGAGAATCATTCCGGAAGCAAACCCTAGGCTAGATAGCCAAACAAAGGGCGACACACCTTTCTCCAAGGATAGCGCACCAAGCAAGAGATGATCAAAGAGTCCAAACCATAACCAAGAGATAGTCCAAGACAAAACCAAACTCTGCTAGCTGCAGCAGTTGCAATGACATCTCTCCTCCAAACTTGTGCACAAACTGACCAACTACAATGCACACAAGTGTTGCTTCTACAGTTATGAGAATGCCTGCCAGAATGAAGACCGGCCTCCTATATTTATACTAAATCTGGCAAACTGTCTGGGTCGACTTCTCATTCTGGGTGCCTATTTATTTAGTATATAATATTTCCTTTAGCTGACTTCTTCTCTTGGAGGCTAATAACCTATTACAAGTTATCCTCTTGAGCCGACTTGTCTTCTAGGGTTATTAGCCAACTAATTAGGGTTTCTTCTTGCTTCCTGGAATATTCTATTATTGTTAGGTTTACATGTGGAGGTAAATACCTCCCGCAACTACCATAATATCAACAACATCAACCATATTTTCAATTTGTTGCTCCTTTTTATATTAATTTTAGTTCAAGTGCTTCAATCAATCTATCATTGAGATCAATTTGCTTGTGAAGATCAACAACCCAATTATCCAATTCATGTAAGGAGTCTTGCAATTCTTTAATTTCTATATTAGTGTTTTGCAAACGCTTTCCTCCTTTACCCATTGTGTCACACCCTCTTGCTTATTTGTTTTCTTATGTGTCACGCTTTCTTGCATGCTACTAACAATCTTAGGGTGTTGGGTACTACTGATCATCCACCCTAAAGTGTAATTTTACAATGATTAAACTTCAATGAAGATGACCTCCTTATTCAATTTTGAGCAGGTCTTTATAATGACTTCGGTAGGGTTTGTAGCTCCACCCTTGTACAATTCAATGACTTTGATTGAACTCTCGATTCAAAAAAAAATTTCAATTTGATTTCACACCATACATAAGTGGTTATGTGCTGATCCTTAAATTGTGTCATTATGCTTGTTTCATCTTCAATTCTTTTATCTCATTTTACCCTATGTGTTTAGGATTATTGTAGATAGTAGAATGATTAGTTATAAGTGTGAATTTAATGTGTCAAAACTAAACACAAAATATCACAAGCAACCAAAAAAATATCCATCATCCACAAGCACAAATGTCCATAGACCTCCTTATTCTGATTTCTAAATAGATCTAGAACAAGGAGCAAAAATAAGTTCAATTTTATTATATATATCCCTCAACTATTTCACAACTTTTCCTTTATATTTGAAAAGGTTTCCAAACTCCTTTTATAAAATAATAGTTACAATCACCCTCACTCATTGCTTAATAAGAACCAACAACTTCCTTTTTAATGTTTTTCACATCTATTCACAACTCAATTATTAATCTCTCTAATAAAAAATAACGAGAATAATATCACTTTAATAACCCTTCACTATGCCCAACGTCATAAGCCCTCTTTATTATGTTCCCCACTTTACTCACTACACATATTTGTGCATATGTTTTAATATAAAGAAGATATTATCAAGAGGAGATTCACCGCATGTGGGATAAAACACAAGTTTAAAATCCAAAATATCCATACCTCCTTCCAGCTATGCATGGGTGTGGGCTTTGAATCTTTCACTCCATATGAAGGAATAACTTGAAATATCCACACTAAATGAACAATCTAGTTTGTTGTAAATTATATACTTGTGATTTGTGGATAACAAAGATTAATATTGCTTCAATGCTCATTATTTCTAGTGTGTGGACTATTGTCGTAGCCTACAAGTGAGCTTAGAATAAGCATGCGGCTTGAGCACAATTTCGATGCAAATAGAACATACAAGACATAATAAAAATAGAACACACAAGAAAGTTACATTGTCACACTATGGTTTTGAAAACCAACCGGATTGTCCTAGAAACCAAAATATTTGTCTAACTTATCACGAATATTCTCTCAGGTTGATAATGTCAATGACAAGCGTCTAGGGTACCTTAATATCATTGTTGAACATTTCTATCCTCAATGCTGTAAGATGTGAGAGATGTAAAAAAAGGAAAATGAGATATGAAATCAAAAAGTAGAAATTGGCCTAACAGTGAACAAGAAATAACTCTCCAAATCTGCTTAACACCATAGAAAATCACTCACACACATGCATAGTATATGTAACATATAATAAGTACCCATAGATGACAATTTACGGATATAATGAGCAATGTTATAATATCTCCACAAATATACTAAACTCTCTTCAAATATAAAGATTCAGATTTATCTTAAATTTTTGTAATGCCTTGCCACATATGCCTTGATCAAATTGATAACATGCTCATGGCTTTTTAGCTTGATTGAGAAGTGAAATTTGTTGTATGTTTTTGTATGCAGATGTACCTTATCGAGGCTAGCGCATGGATCACTACTATGAGTTTGTATTCAACTTAGCTCTTGCATCTTCTTTATCATTGACTATACCTTTCATGGATGACTACCACGAAGGAGTCTCGATTCCTCACCTTCCATAGAAAACTACCATGGTGCTATCATGCCCTTATGACCATAAGAACTTTGATACCATGTTAAGAAATAGAACAAGCAAGACAAGAACTTGGTGGAAAAGGCTTTAAGCCATTCTCAACACATGTATTCATCTCATGTATCAATTTATAGTACATGAAATTAACCACCTCTAGATCTAAATCTTACTAACAATCATCAGTGGATAATGAGGACATCTCATCAATTGATAAGGATGGCAACTCATAAGAAGGTGATCTTGGACTTTGTAATTGTCTAGGGACTCACAATCTAACAACATCTCATCAATTGATAAGGATGGCAACTCATAAAAAGGTGATCTTGGACTTTGTAATTGTCTAGGGACTCACAATCTAACAATAGTATGGGCCTCTACGTACCATTTGCACTCTTAAACCATTAGAATAACAAGGAAGAAAGAGATGATCTCCTTATTGAACTTAAGAAATTTCTAGAAACTAAAAAAACACGTGTTTTTTCATAGGAGGTTATAGGTTCAAATCCAAAAGGAGTTAGGGTATGTACACCTTCATATACTTAAATAGTCTAATCATTGTGTGGAGGGAGTCCCTTCTCACATAAACAAAGGGTGTCATTCATCAATTTGATATCTAGCTAAGCCATAACCTTAAAATTAAATTATTACTAATGAAATTGTGATTTTCTTTGAAAGTAAAGAAAGTGACCCTTAATTTAATTTTAACAAAACTATAAAATTTAAGGTGTTACTTAATTAAAATGTTTCACCTTTAATAAATGAAAAATCTATAATTTTGATTGATACATGATAAAGATGACATCTTTCACCTTTAATAAATAAACAAGTGAATATACTACAAAATAGTTATTCCTGTCAAATATAAAAACCCAAAAAATGAATATAAAAACTGAAAAAATAAATGAAAAAAAAATTGAAAAAATAAATAAGAAATCATAAAAACCTAAAAATAAAAGTTAATAATAAAATGTAAAAGTTTTTACAAGTAGTATTTTTAAAAATTTCATAATATATAGTTTTTACCAGTAGTATTTTTAAAATTTTTATATTATATATATACATGTTACAAGTGGTATTTTTAGAAATTTCATATTATATATATAATTAAAAAAATAAAGTTATACTTTAATAGATTTAAATTTTATATTCATAGATAACTTTTTAAATTTTATATTATATATATAATTTAAAAAATAAAGTTATACTTTAAGAGATTTAAATTTTATATTTATAGATAACTTTTTAAATTTTATATATTATATATACATGTTGTTACAAGTGGTATTTTTAGAAATTTCATATTATATATATATATAATTTAAAAAGTAAAGTTATACTTTAAGAGATTTAAATTTTAAGAGATTTAAATTTTATATTCATAGATAATTTTTTTAATTAATTAAAAAATAAAATGAGTAAATTAAAAAAAATTAATTAATTTAAAAATAAAATGTATTCCCTATCCATTCACAAGGTTGGAATTTCAAATCGAAACAGCTTCGAAGTCACATGCACCTCATTCTTGCAGGCTTGCTGGTGTCAGCATTATCAGATGAACATTCCACTAACTGAATCCCAGCCACAGTGCCCAGCGATATGCTCATAAGCCACTTCGTATAACTCTAAAACCTTCTTACAACGGGGATTCTCGCTAGCCATTATACATGGCAGCGTTAACAGTAGCGAATCCGATTTCTTCATGCAATTTTGGTCGAAATGCATTGGACGTGGGTACTTCGCACTGTGGTTATCACTTGCAGAGATGTATACAACTCAATTCTTTGGCGGAGGGAAAGGCAATCCATGCTCGCATTATCAAATTTGGCCTTGAAATCGAAGTTTTTCTGGGCAATTGTCTGGTGAATATGTATGCCAAGTGCGGGAACATGAAGGACGCAAGGAAACTGTTTGACAACATGCCTGAGCAGAATTTAGTATCTTGGAATGCGATTATTGCGGGATATTCTCAGCGAGGGCTTGAAGAGGAAGCCCTTGAACTTTTTGAAGAAATGCAATCGGCTAAAATGGAACCCAACGAGTTCACATTTGGCAGCGTCTTGAAGGCATGTGCCACTCGAGAAGCTTTGGAAGAGGGAAAACAGGTTCATTGCTTCATTGTTAAACTGGGTTTTCAACAGAACCTCTTTCTGGGAAGCGCCCTCATTGACATGTACAGTAAATGTGGTAGCGTCCAGGATGCGTGCCAAACTTTTGCTAAAATTTCTCGGCGGAATGTGGTGTCATGGAATGCAATAATTGCGGCATCTATAAGGCATGGTCGGGTTAAGCAGGCATTGGAATTCTTCGCTGAAATGCAATTAACAGGCATAAAGGCGAGCCACGTTACCTTTGGCCTCGTTCTCAACGCATCTGCGAGTCTAGGAAACCTCGAACAGGGTAAGCAATTCCATGCCTGTGTGTTTAGAAATGGATTTGGATCGGATCTGTTTGTGGGGAGCTCTGTTATTCTAATGTATATGAAATGTGGAAATATAGATGATGCCCGTCAAGTGTTTAACAAAATGCCTAAGGTAGACCTGGGGTTATTCAATGCTACAATTCAAGGATATAGCAGCAAGGGGTATAATAATGAGGCAATGCAGCTATTCTGTCAACTACTACGAACGGGTTTGAAACCAAATGATATTACCTTCACCATTGTTCTTAGAGCATGTGCCAGCTTTGAAGCCCTTGAACAGGGCAAGCAACTCCATGTACAGATAATCAAATCTGTGTTTCAGCAAAATGTTTCCGTGGTTAGTTCTCTCATCACCGTGTATGCTAAAAGTGGTTACATAGCTGATGCACAAAAAGTGTTTGACAAGTTAACTGCACAAAACAATGTAGTTTTATGGACTGCAATGATAGCTGGCTACACCCAGAAAGGTTGTATAGACGAGGCCTTGAAACTCTTTCTCCTAATGCAACGTGCAGGTGTTAAACCCAATCAGTTCACTTACCCAACTGTTCTCCGTGCGTGTGCAAACCTAGCTTCTATGGAAGTAGGAAAACAAGTCCATTGTCACATTATCAAAACTGGGGCTGCGTCGGATACTTTTGTTGCCAGTACTATTGTTGACATGTATATTAAGTGTGGGAGTCTAGCGGATGGCCAACGAGGGTTCGATAGAATTCCTAGACGAGACATTGTATCATGGAATACAATGATTGCAGGATATGCTCAACATGGGTATGTTGATCAGGCACTTGAAATCTTTGAACAAATGCAACAGTGTGGCATGAAGCCCAATCACGTTACTTTTGTTGCAGTTCTCTGTGCATGCAGCCATGGAGGACTTGTTGGTTTAGGGCTCCGATACTTTGATTCCTTGAGCCGAACTCATGGCATTATCCCAAGAATGGAGCATTATGCTTGCATAGTTGACCTCCTTGGCCGTGTTGGGCGCTTGTATGAGGCGGAACACTTTATCAACAATATGCCATTTGAGCCAAGTGCATTGGTATGGGAGACCTTACTTCAGGCTTGCAGAATTCATGGCAATATGGAAGTAGGAAAGCGTGCAGAAATGGCTTTGGCTTGTGGAAATTAGTAAGCTGTTATATTGCATGGTTGGTTGTGAAGTAGTTCAAATGTAGCTCTGTGCATATTACCTACCAAAATTCTTATTGTTGCTTGGAAGCTTGCACTAGAGGCTTTGGGGGGCATTACAAAGGTAAGAGCATGAAATGGATAATAGTGTTAAAATGAATAACAAAATCAAGTCAATCAACCCCATAATTCTTTTTAGAAGATATATCGTACCATAGTAGCTGGGTTTGGGAGAACATAAAAGATCTAGCTGAATTGAGATCAGTTAATCCCATAATTGCTTTTAGAAAATATATTGCACTGTAGCAGCTTAAAATAACTCATAATGCTTGGTTCACTGAAAATATTCAAACCTGATAAATAATACATTGTTCGGTGAATAGCATCTATTTTGGAAGATGCCTTTAAAGTGAAAGAAAGAAACAAGAAATCTTTTTTTCTTGTCAAGGAAGTACTTTTTTCTTCCACGGGAAGCTTACGGTGAGAAAGACCATATTTTTCCTAGGGCCGTTTTCCCAAGGCTGTGTAATCGATATTCATTTGGAATGGGTTTCCTTTTGGCATTCGTACATATTTTTGCATTTTTTTCCTTAAGCGATACAATTATGGACAAAGTCAACTAGTATTGACTAAGTTATGTAGAAATTCATGCATTGCTAAAGTATACTTTGCTATACCTTAAGATAATTTATATATCATTGTTGGAAGTCAAGTTGCTTAAACTATCTTGTTTTATTTTATTCAAACATGTTAGCCATTGAAAATTGGCTGTAATAAAAGGAGATTTTCAGGTTGAAACCCCCACTTCCAGCCTCCACAACCTCACTCAAGGTTCACCTTATTAAAGGGTGTAAAATGAAAATGACAAAGATGTCCAATACCTTAAAATGCAACGGGCTTAAAGGTCACATTTAAAGGCACCACTTAAGAAAATAGACATCCATGTCAGGGAAAATAAGAAACACTGTATTGGAAAATCTTGATGATACAAGAAACTGAACCAAATATAAATGTTGTAGTCATGCCCATGAATGAGATGTTGCCATAGGTCATGACGCTCAGACTAATATAATAAAACTAGACTTTGTTAATATTGGCTTACAAATGGCTTACAAATGGTTAATATGATGAGCAGAAGCATGATATAACTTTCTCTCTCTCTCTGCTTTTGAACTCAAATTACATCTCTTTCAAAGTTCAATATCTATTCAAGATGCTATTTATCATTTACTATAGATTTAAAATAGTCCATTAACCTTCCATGACTGAGCAATTAGACTTTTTAGTGCCGCAATTGGTCATTAGCACTAAGTGGTTTCTCGACTTATTGTTGATATGACCATAACCTTCAAAGCTTGACAGTCTCCAAATAGCTGCAGAGGCCTCTTTCTTGCTAGCATTGTTGCAAGATATTCCACGAACTGAATCTTGAGCACAGTATCTTGGAAGATGCTCATAAACCAGTTAGTACAACCTTTTACACCCTGTTATGAAGGGGATTCTCACAAACCATTATACATGGCAGCATTTACAGTAGCGAATCTGATTCTCTATTCAATTTTGGTTTTAATGCATTGGACGCAAGGAGTTTTAATGCATTGGACGCAAGGAATTTGCATTGAGGTTATCACTTGCCGAGATGCATACAACTCAGTTCTTTGGTGGAGGTAAAGGCAATCCATGTTCACATTATCAAACTTGGACTTGAAATTGACAGGTTTCTGGGCAATTGTCTTGTAAATTATGTACATCAAGTGTGGGAACATAAATGACGCAAGGAAAATGTTTGAAAACATCACTGAACAGAATTTAATATCTTTGAATGTGATTATTGCAGGATGTACTTAGCAGGGGTTGCTGAGGAAGCTTTTGAACTTTTTGAAGAAATGCAATCTACCGAAAATGATACCTAACGAGTTCACCTTTGGCAGTGTTCTGACGGCATGCACCACTTAAGAATATTTTGAAGAGGGCAAACAAGTTCATTACCACATTGTTAAACTGGGTTTTGAACATAATTCCTTTCTGGGAACCACCCTCGTTGACATGTACAGTAATTGTGCTAGCATCGAGGAAGCCTGCCAAAATTTCTCAGTGGAATGTGGTGTCATGGAATGCAATAATTGTAGCATCTATACAGCATGGTCAGGTTAAGCAGTCATTCAAACTCTTTGCAGAAATGGCAATTCACAGGCATAAAGACAATCCCTGTTACCTTTGGCCTCATTCTCAACACATGTGCGAGCTTAGGAAACTTGGAACAGGGTGAGCAATTCCATGTTTGTGTGCTTAGAAATGGTTTTGGATCAGATTGTTTGTCGGGAGCGCTGTTGCAAAAACATAGATTATGCCCACCAAGTGTTTGACAAATGCCTAAAGTAGACCTGGGGTTATTCAATGCCATAATTCAAGGATATAGCAGCACGGGATATAATGATCAGCAGTGAAGCTATTTTGTCAACTACTATGAACAGGCTTGAAACCAAATGATTTTACCTTCACCGTTGAACATGTGTGACAGCTTAGAAGCTGTTGGACTGGACCAGCAAGTCTGTGCACAGATAATCAGATCTGTGTTTCAGCACAATATGTCTGTTGTTAGTACTCTCATCACCAAGTATGCTAGATATGGTAGCATATCTGGTGCACGTAAAGTGTTTGACAACATGACTGTACAAAACTTTTTAGTTTTAGGGACTGCAACGATAGCTGGCTACACCCAGAAAAGGATTTATAGATGTGGCCTTGAAACTCTTTCTCCTAATTCAATGTGCAGGTGTTAAGCCTAATCAATTCACCTACCCCACTGTTCTCCGTGCATGTGAGAACTTAGCTTCTATGGAAGAGGAGAACAAGTCCATGCCAATCAACCCCATAATTCTTTTCAGAAGATATATTACACTATAGTACTTGGGTTTGGGAACATAACTGATCTAACTGAATTCAGATAAGTTCTCCTTGATGATATATTCTGTTGCAGCAGCACAGTCAACATATGATATATGAGATCCTTGAGAATGTGTGTTACAAGAAAAATCTCTCTATGGCATGGGGTAAACCATAACAGACGGAATGACACACAGAAATCAACTCTAATCCCAAATATGCTATATAAATGAAATGCTAACAAGACAAGGCCAAGAGCCTACCTCGTCGAGACGTTTGATGAAGACCACCATTGAGCACGCAACTCAAAACTCTATACCTACAACCTGTCCTCCACAACCAAGATACGCAAGCATATAGTGATAATATATAATGCTAGCATATAGATTAGAATAATCCATTAACATACATGACAAATACGCCCATGGAATAATAATTCAAATATTTGCAAGACATTAATTGGACGAGAAAAAAATATTTCTATTAAAATAATCAGCAGAAGTATATATGTGACAAACCTCTGTAATGACACTTATCGGAACCGAGAAACTAAGTCCCTCTAGCTGGGCCTCCACAATCCTCTTCCAACGGGCTCTGGGTTTCAATAAAGTGAAAGCTGAACGGGTTCAAGAAGAAGCGTATCTTACAAATTGTGAAAACCGTCTCAAAAGCCCTTTTTATCACATTCTCTCGCTACTTCCATTCAACCTTCGACTCGTCCATCATCCACTTCAATCCTCCACCAAAGGCAAGTTCATATAAATGAGTCAATGAGGTTCTCCATCATAAAGAAGAAAGAGCTTGGGGGTTGAACAAGGAGTTCAGACTTTCAAGGACAAATGGACGTAGACTCAATATGAAGTGAAATTTCTCCAGAGTGTTTTTGTTCTCAAAGTTGAATTGTTGAATCTCCTTTAAGTCTTGGATATGTCTCAATTTATAGCCTTCAAATGGAACTGAAGGGCCGAGTCAGAGCGTTTTCAGTATATGGAAGGTCAAGGATCATGGATCTCGTGACATGGCATGGAAACCCAACGTTATTTTAATTTTGAGCACCAAACCCTATGTACGCGGGTTGTAGTGGAATGACCTGCGTATATGTGTGTTGTATAACTGATAGGGCACATATATGTGGAAAAATATGTTTTTTTGGCTCTGGAAGGTAAAAAAGGGGACTTTAAGTCTGCATAGGGAAATGGAAAGGCCATTCAAGTAAGTTGCATGGGGTGAGGAAAAATTTGTTGTAACAGATGCCCCCTAATGTGTGAGGTCAGAGAAGTATCTGCGATGCCCAAAATACATTATAATTCTCAGAAGTGGAGTAATGGAAACTCAGCTGGAAGTGCTAGTTACCCATGAGAATATTACAATCCATAATGACTTTGTACACATGGCTACCAATCTGAATTACACTGCAGATCCATGTGGAAATATATCAAATAACTGTTTATGGCCATGAATAGGCAATACAAAGCGGACATATGCCATATGTTGTCATAGTCATGAACAAGGCACAGTGGAATCTGTTGGCATATTTTACAGGAAGAGTGTGCTTGTCATTGATGGCAAGAACAACAACGTCGATGACAAACATGAAAAGCATAAGCTCAAGAGGAGAAGCGAACAATATGAAGAGATCAAAGCTCAGAAGGGAAAGCGCAGTACTGAAACGTGATCAGGGCCAAACGGTTGAGAATTCGATTATCTGAATACTTGTCAGTCGTCAGATCACTTTAAGTGGAAGGATAAGATAAGCGGGGCCAAACGGTTGAGAACTCGATTATCCGAATACTCGTCAATCGTCGGATCAAATTAAGTGGGAGGATAGGATAAGTGCGGTAAAAGATCTGAGATCTTAACTATGCGAATTTTCGTCAGCCGTCAGATCTTTCTAAAGTGGAAGGATAGTATAAGCAAAGTTGGAGGGTCATTGGATTTAAACCAAGGCAAAGCTGCATCGCATACAAATCGAGACGTCAATCTAAGATCATGATCAACGAACAACATTAGTTTCGGGTCTAAAGATGTGAGGAGGTAAAGCTCCAGAGAAATCACTTCGAGAGTTTCAGTTTGAGATTTGAAATTCCCGAAGCTCGGAGAGCTGGGGAGTCGAAATAAATTCTCGACTGTCGGATCATCCGAAGTAAATCTCAGTCGTTGGATCGTCCGAAGTGTAGAAATTCTAAGGTCCTATGAGGCTGCCATCTAAGGTCTGTCTTTGACCTTAGTATGGCTCTAAGTTTCAACTGTATGGCTGTCTTCTTTTGCTGTTTTAGGACAGCAAACAATCATCCCACTTTCTGCTCAATGTTTTATAGGTTAAGTGCT
>ML785587.1:293501-335873 GCA_009831015.1 Picea engelmannii
ATTTCACTTTTGACTTAAAACTCCTAAGTCAAAGTGAAATTAGAATCATAAAGTAAAGTATGAGGGTAATAGTCTCCCCCCTTTGTGCTTAGAGACTCATAAGCACATGGGGACCACTTTCCAAGGTATCCAAATCTCAACACGAAGAAGATCTCAAGTGTCAGATCATCCGAAGTGAATCTGGATTGTCTAATCCAGAATGTCAGTTTGAGATTTGAAATCCCTAAAGTCCGGAGAGTCGAAATAAATCCTTGACTGTCAGACCATCTGAAGTAAATCTTAGTCGTCAGATCGTCCAAAGAAAATCTCAAGCGTCAGATCGTCTGAAGTGAATCTGGGCCGTCTGATCCAGAACGTCAGTTTGAGATTTGAAATCCCCGAAGTCTGGAGAGTCGGAGAGTCGAAATAAATCCTCGACCCAGATCATCCGAAGTAAATCTCAGTCGTTAGATCGTCCGAAGAAGATCTCAAGCGTCAGATCGTACGAAGTGAATCTGGGCCGTCTGATCCAGAACTTCAGTTTGAGATTTGAAATCCTCGAAGTCCGGAGAGTCGAAATAAATCCTCGATCGTTGGATCATCCGAAGTAAATTTCAGCCGTTAGATCATTCAAAAGTGGAAGGACAGGATAAGTTAGAAGAAGGACGCGCTAATCTCAGCGGCCGATAATCGGGCACTCAGATCTATGGTCGAAAGGGCATATCAGACCCCCTCGACCTTTTTGCCTTTAACCGTAGGGGGGGATCTGAGTTGGTGGTATTTTCCATGTGGGACCCTCATACATGTCACCTTCCTGTCAACTCAAACCCCCCTCGCTCATTACCACTTACCGCCTAACACCCCCTCCGAGTAAACCACCAAACCACTCATACATACCACCTCCGTGCTCCGACGTCACACTCCACTACCTGCTACATGTCACACTCCACTACTCACTATATGTCACACTCCACTACCGCCCTCTGCCTCCACACTCCACTACACTGCCTACACGTCTCACCCACGTCAACAAGTACATGTGGTAGACCAAGTCAACAAGTGACACGTGGAAACCACTCGGCCTGTGTTAAGTCAACAGGCGACGTGTGTGATGTTACGTCACTCCGGAAGATTGACGTACGGAGGAAAGAAAGGTTTGAGAGTTGAAACTCTCGAAGCTTGGATCACGAAATGAATCGTAGCCGTTAATTTGGAAGGAAGCTACGTGTCAACAGATCGTGGAGATCTGGGATCGTGCATGGAAGGAGGAAAGAAGGCAGGAAAGGAAGGTTGATAGCAGCTGTTGATCAAGAGGCATCGCCAAGGGATTGGAGATCAACAATCGTGCTCAATTGCGGGGTCAGAACATGCTCGAGTCTTAATTTTTCGTGAGCGGGCCACAATCAAAACCACGGTATCGCCAAAGGCATACATGGAGCTCTGTAGTGAATTGTGGGGCGAAAAGCGGATTGCCCTCAAACCACCTTTAGTCGCGCCCGCAATCACATGGTCACATGAGAGCATCACCCAAGGTCACATCAACGGAAGATTGGGGAAGTAGCTAACACTGCCAGGCTTCACCTTGGAGGTTAAGCATTGAAAGGTCAAAAAGCCTCTACGTGTATAATCCAACGACGTTGATCAAATAGAATCTGATCAAAGGGTTGTTGTTTCACTTTGTGGTTTCTTGATTAGTTACGATTCAGTTACACGAATTGAATCATTGTTCTTGAGCGTTGGAATCATGATTCCTGAGTGTTTTTGAGATTCTCGACTTGAGCGTTGGAGATGTGGAGTGTAACGGACGATGAGAGTAGGAACAAAAGGAAGATGTCGTGACAAAGAGAGGTTGTTGTTTCTCGGTAAAACAAGTTGAACTGTATGTAATCAAGCAGAGAGCATGAATAGAGTGTGAAAGATGCAGATATTAAGAACACAAGCTGGACATAGCAGAAATGGTGAAAACAACAGACTGCACGAGAACCTAAGAGCATGAGAAAAACAAAGGAAGAGTAGATGGAAAGAAACAACAAGTGGATCCAAGCATGAACAAATATAAGCATGCCAAAATTGCAGAACAAAGAATAACTGGTAAGCGTTGAAATGTATGTATTGTTGTAAAGTATTATTCAAACAAAGTTTTAGAAAACAGGGTGGTAGGGTGGTGCTAGGGAGGACTGTTGTCCTCAGAGTTTCAAGTGGGTGCTTGAACACATGGAGTTGTAGCTTTCATCTGGTTGCAGCCAGAAAAACCAGGGTGGTAGGTTGGTGCAAGGGAGAACCATTGTTTTCTGTTATATAGGTTGGTGCCTGTGTGACTGAAAGTTGATGTTTCCATCCAATTTGTGCTTCCTTCTAGTGGGTGCTAGAGAAACTAGAGGGTTGGTGCTCTCTACAAGTTGCAGCTTGTAAAACAGAGGTTGTAGCCTCATTTTGAGTTGGTGCTCAAAGATTGATGATGTACAAAACTTAAAAGACTGCCTATCATTCTAAGAAGAAGAGGTTTTCTCCCTTTATGGGTTTCCTCATTGTTGGAATTTGTGTAGTAGAGCATAACAGTGATATCTTTTAAAATTCAAAGAGTAAATCAACTAGATCTAGAGTTTAGATATCAATCTTACTACTTGTACATATCTAGGATATCTAAAGAGTAAGACTGTAATACAAATCTGCATTCAATTTCAGATCTAAACTCTACTTAGATAGAAGCATACAGATCTACCTTCAAAACAGATAGAGACAACAGATCTAAACTCAGCTTAGATAAAGACATGCAGATCTGAACTTAACATAGATAGAAACACACAGATCTAAACTCATAACTAATCTGATCATTAAACCATCAATCAAACTGTAGAAACAGAGAAGTAAACTTGATATATCGTTTAGATCTAATGATAGTTAATGCAGGAACATAGATCTAGATTGATCAGACTGTATAGAACTCAAAACAACATTCCAGATCTGAAAAGGTGGATAAATAACATACCTTGTTCTGATCCTTACCTCTGAAGAAGTCACAACCAATAAGAAGGATGAAGAACCCTTTGAATTATGCTCAGACAAAGGTTCAGTTCAAGGATCTATCATGGATCTCTTGCCAAGGTATGAAGGAATTTTCTTGCCACAAAAGAGACCCTCACAGGAACAAAACCTCAACCAATAGAAAGTATCAAAACCCTTACACAGGAAGACAGTGTACAAACTTGGTTTCTGCTGGTGGTAGGAGACCGTACCCTAGAGTTTTGACATGGCAAAAGGGTTGACTGGAATCAACACACAACAAAGCAGCAGACCACCGTTTTTTCACTCCATATAGCAGATAAAAGGATGGCTTGACCCCTAGGCACTCCATACAACAGAAAGGAAGAAGCCATAGCTAAAAAGGTACTTCACCCAACAGTGTAAAGGGCAACACCCTATGCATACAATACAACAAGAAAGAGCTGCACTCTAGAGACCTCATACAACAGAGCTGATGAGAGGCTGCACCCTTAACACTCAACCACACTGCAACAATAGATAGGGGCCGCACCAAAGGAAGAGGAAACAACTAGAAGGTGCCTCACAAGGGCAGACCCTGCATTCAAAGACCTTGCACAAGCAAACTGAGAAGAACCCCCATTACAACAAGAGATAGGAGGTGGCCATACCCTATAGGCTCATCATAGCAAGATCTGAGAGGCTGCAGCCTATAGAAACATCACACATCAGAAAAGAGAGGGCCACAACCTTAATTCTTCTCACAACTGCAGAAAGGAGGAGGCCGTACCTTACACGGCATGCACAACAGAACAGGAAGGGAGCTGCACCTTAGTCTAGAACTCAACCACAACAAAATTGGAAGAGGCCGCAGCTTGTAGACCCTCCACACAGCAAGGCAAGGCAGGCCGTAGCCTATAACAGTAAAAGGAAGGCTGCACCTCAGTCAAGAACTCAACCACAGTAAATTGGAGGAGGCCGCTCACATCAAAGACAAAAATGMGATCTCATAGTATGTTAGAATGAGAGGGGTAGGGGTTTCTTTTATAGTTTTAGGTTAGGGCAAGGGTTAGGATAAAACAAATAAAATTACATGTTTAAATTTAAATTTGAACATGTKATAATAAACATTTTAAATTTAACTTTAATTTTAACCCTTGAATAAGACAACAAAACCCCAAACCAAACATGCAAGGGTAATAGAGGGTTTTCAAGGTGGCAATACTCATTCCTTCATATCACATGGTGAACCTATTGCTTTATCATCACTGCATATGGGACTTATCCCTCATGTGGTTATGTACTTCTTCAAGGAAGGTCATGTACCATCAAATACTTGATAGGAGATCAAGTAGCCCCAAAAATTTTTCTGGAGTCTTATCCACCAAGGTCAGAGACCAAGGATCAACCCATGCCCTAGGCATGGGTACCCTGGACATTTCCAGGGGCCCTAGACATATCTAGGGGCTTTAACTGCTTGGTCCTAGACCAAGAACCCCAGTTGTATACTGGGGGCCCTCTCAGGGGTCTTTACTGCTTGGTTCTTCACCAAGAACCCCATTCGTATACTGGGGCCCCTCTCAAGGGTATTTTCCACCATGGTACAAGACCATGGATCAACCCATGCCTCAGAAATGGGTACCCTGGACATTTCCAGGGCCCCTGGACATATCTAGGGGCTTTAGCTGCTTAGTCTCAGACTAAGAACCCCAGTCATATACTGGGGGCCCTAAGAAGGGTCTTTTTCCATGGCACTGACTGTTTGGTCCTAGACCAAATCCCCAGGGGTGCACTGGGGGCCCTAGACCTTAGCTAGGGTCTTTGCCATCCTCCCGGAGAATGGCTCTTGCAACTGCTATAAATTTAACACTCATGAATATCTGTCTCTGTGTATATCATATGTGTGATTGATGTTTATTATTTCAGTTGTTCATGACTTGCATAATCTTGTTGATTACTTGGAGAAGATTAATAATATTTCAATAGGCATAAAAATTGTTTAAGCATAGTAACAACTGATTCACCCCCCCCTCTCAGTTGTCTTAGTATTTCCAATAATTGGTACCAGAGCGGGTTCCTTTTAGCTAAAGGTAGATTAGTAAGCTTAAACATGACAAGTCATGAAGGAACTTCAACCAATAAGCCTCCTCTGTTTGATGGAACAAATTTTGTTTTCTGGAAGGTTAGAATGAGAACATACATTATGGCCTTAGGTGCTGATGTTTGGGGTATTGTAGAGACTGGATATATGAAACCTGTTGTGCTAGCTTCCAAAGATGATAAGTTAGAATTTAGCTTCAATGCAAAGGCAATGAATGCTATCTTGAGTGGGCTTGCTGAAGCTGAATTTGTAAAGGTAATGAATCTTGATTCTTCCAAAGGGATGTGGGATAAACTCATTAGCAGTTATGAAGGAAATGAGAAAGTAAAACATGCCAAACTTCAAACATATAGATTGAAATTTGAACAACTAAATATGAATGAGGATGAAACCGTTAATAAATATTTCTTAAGAGTTGAGGAGCTAGTGAATTCCATGAAGGGTCTTGGTGAGAATATTAAAGACGCATTTTTAGTTCAAAAGATTTTAAGATCTCTACCTAATAGATTTAATCCAAAAGTTTCTGCAATAGAAGAACTGAATGATCTTAAGATTTTTTCTATTGATCAACTCCTAGGAACTCTGACTGCTTATGAAATGAGGATAGGTAAAGATAAACCCACCTCTAGAGAAGCATCATTTAAAGCATATACGAATGCAAATTCTGAGCTTGATGAAGTTGAAGCAAAATTTGTGAGAAGACTAAAGAAATGATCATATTAGTACCAAGGCAAGTTGCCATTCAAATGTTTTAACTGTGGAAATATAGGTCACTTTGCATCTAAGTGTCCACACAAGAAGCAGGACCAGAACTCTGAAGGTGAAAAGAAGTAAAAATCCAAGAGATTTGGTAAAAAGAAAAGTTTATGTGTAAACAATGATGACTCTTCAGGAGACACAGATAGTAATTCTTCTTGTGAAGATAAGGTTAATGACTTTATGCTTATGGACAAAGAGGATTATGATAATAAAAGCATAGGAAGTGATGTTAATGATGAAGAAACTGTGGTTGACTTGGAAGGAGAACTGATCAGTGCCCTAGAAGAAATTGCGAGACTCAGATTTAAGAAAAAACAAAAACAATTGCTGATACAGTTCAAGAAAGATAGTAAAAAACCCGATGAAGAATTTGCCCTGCTAAAAGTGGAATTAGAAGAGGCAAAGAAAATAGAAGACATTCTGAAACAAAAATTATTAGAGAAGAAGATAAGATGTGAAGCTTTGGAAGAAGAGGTAGTAAAAACCAGAAAATAAATGGAGAAGTTTAAAGCATTGTATCTCCAAAATCTTCCAACCATTAAAGCCTCAACAAAACTAAATGACATTATGAACAAACATATATATCCTTTGTTGAACACTGCTTTAGGTTATGTAAGTGGTTCAAGCAACAAACAACCAGAAAGCAAAGAGTCAGTAAAGATGATTAAGTTCCAAGTCAGCAGACAATCAGACCATGTGAGTACTCTGTGACCAAAATCTAATAAAGATAAGATGATCCTTGATAAAAAACAAAGATATCAGAAGATGGAGCAACAAATGCCAAGAAGAAGGCCATCCTTCAGGTACCAAAATTTCTTCCATGGTTACTATTTTTATTGCTCTAATTTTAGTCATAAGATTGCAAATTGTCAAATTAAGTTTAGAGACATTCAACTGAGGAGATTAAGAAATAAACAATCTTTGCAACATAGAACTAAACAACCAATGAGTAGACAAAGTTGCACCAATCACTTTGACCTATTGAACAATGAGCTCGAATGATATCACTGTCATAACTTCGGCGACAAAGCTGCAAACTTTCATCTAAAGAATTACAAAGCAGATCCAAGGATAAAACCCTTAGCTAGAAATGCCAGCACATGGAAAAAGAAAGATAGTAAAAAATGTGGTCTAGTACTTTCAACTCAAAAACAAAAAGACCCCTGGTATATAAACAATGGATGTTCCAAGCACATGATTGGAGACAAGGATAAGTTTTTGTCTATAAGTAAAAGCAAAACATGAAATGTGACCTTTGGAAATGATGAACCAGGTAAAATCAGGGGTAAAAGAATGATGAGTTTGAGTAATGGCAAAGGAAAATCCCAGGATGTTCTACTTGTAGATGGGCTGAAACATAATTTGCTCAGTGTAAGTCAAATGTGTGACAAAGGATGTGAAGTGGTGTTCACTTCCAAAGATTGTAAGATAAAGTCTGTAAACTCAGGACAAGTGGTGGATAAAGGCATAAGGACAGATAATAATGTATATGTGCTGAAAGAAGATAGAGAAGAGTGTCATATAAGAAAACATGATGAAAGATGGCTATGGCATATGAGACTTTGACACCTAAATTTTGATCATCTAATCAAACTTAGTAACAGTGTGGCAGTAAAAGATCTTCCAAAGATATCAAAGCCATATGATTTTGTATGTAAACCTTGCCAAATAGGAAATCTTACTCGGACACAGTTTAAATTTAAGAACTTTGTATCAACAGAGAAACCTCTTCAGTTAGTACATATGGATTTATGTGGACCATCAAGGGAGGAAGGTACATGATTTTTTTTTTTTATTTCATGTTGATTATTGATGATTATTCTACACTTACACGGGTTTCCTTTCTGAAAGAAAAATCTAAAGTATTTGAAAAATTCAAAGTGTTTAAGGCTCTGACTGAAAATCAAACAGGAAAAAGACTGAAGGCAGTAAGGTTTGATAGAGGAGGAGAGTTTAGTTCAATGGACTTCAAAGAGTTTTGTGATAAACATGGGATCAAAAGAGAATATACTATTGCAGGGACTCCACAACAAAATGGAGTAGTTGAGAGGCATAATAGATCAGTTCAGCAGATGGCAAGATCAATGATGAATGAAAGGAATATTCCTCAGACATATTGGGTAGAAGCAATTCATATAGCAATACATATTCTTAACAAAACTCATCTCAGGCCACAAAGTGACAAGACTCCTTATGAACTATGGTTCAGAAGACCTGCTTCAATCAAACATTTTAAAGTTTTTGGGAGTAAGTGTTATATCAAGAATAATGATGAAAATCTTGGCAAATATGATGATAAGGCCGATGAAGGGATCTTCTTAGGGTATGCTACAAACAGTAAATGACATAGATGCTATAATAAAAGGCTGCATAAATTGGTTGATTGCATTGACATAAAAGTTGATGAAGAGATCCCGGTATGAGATGTAAGCAGTGTTGAATCAACAACAAAGGATATAGTTGAAGTTGAAGGTGAACAGGTCCAAGAATCAGAAAAAGAAGACTCTGAGTCAGATGAAGATACAAATACTTAGGCAAACTCAAATCAACAGACAACATCAAATCCTTCCTCCAAAATTACTCAAAAGAATCATCCTGCAAGTCAGATAATTGGTGAGAAAGACAAAGGTGTACAAACCAAGAGAAGGATAATCAAAGACACCGAACAATCACATATAGCCTTCATATCCATGGTGGAACCCAAGAAATTTAATGAAGCCAGTGAAGATGTAAATTGGTTAAAATCAATGAATGAGGAACTAGATCAGATTGAGGAGAGCAATACTTGGGAGCTTGTTCCTAGACCTGCAGATAAGAATGTAATTGGCTCCAAATGGGTTTTTAAGAATAAAATGAATGAACAAGAACAAATGGTTAAGAATAAAGCCAGATTGGTCTGTAAGGGGTATGCACAAGTTGAAGGACAAGATTTTGATGAAACCTTTGCACCAGTGGCAAGATTGGAAGCCATCATAATGTTTCTTGCCTATGCATGTCATAAGAAATTTAAAGTATATCGGATGGATGTTAAGTCAACTTTTCTTAATGGAGACTTAGAAGAAGAGAAACCTGAATCATTTTCACTAACAGATAATCCTGATTATGTTTGTAAGTTGAAAAATGCATTATATGGAGTGAAACATGCACCACGAGCTTGGTATTATAGATTGGACAAATTTCTATAGGACAAAGGGTTCAAGAAAGGTTATGTTGACAGTAATCTAAACATTAAGTCTGAAGGTGATGATTTATTAGTTTTTTTGGTTTATGTAGATGACATTATTTTTGGATGCACTGATGACCCTTCAGTTCAGTGGTTTGCTAATTCAATGCAAACTAAGTTTGAGATGTCCAAGATAGGAGAACTGTCATATTTTTTTGGTCTACGGATAAATCAGAGTTCTGCAGGGTTATTTATCTCTCAAGAAAAGTATTTGAAAGAAATGTTGAAGAAATTTCAGATGGAAGATTCCTCTCCTGTTAGTACACCTATGGTGGTTGGTTGCAAGCTTAGTAAAGATGATATTTCACTTGATGTTGATCAAAGAACTTATTGATCAATGATAGATAGTCTTTTGTACATCCCATCATCCCGTCCTGATATTATGCAAGCTGCTGGAATGGTGAGTCGTTATCAGTTTTCTCCTAAACAAAATCATTTAGCAACTGTCATGATATATTTGATGCAAAACCCCTACCTCTGCCTCGACAGGGTCCGCTGACCTTCCGGTCAAGGATCGTTCTTCTCTCTATCGAGTTGAAGCAGCTCTTCGATTCTCTGCTGGAATGCCACAAACAAATCCACAGGTCCTTTGTGATACTCTGCCTACGCAACTTAGCACCAAGTGCAAGCCTCACATTCACATGATCACGGGCTGTGACAACACACCTACACAAAAGGCATTTCGGGAATTCGCAGGTCAGAACTTTTCATGTGAACCAAACCTGATCCCATGATTCTCGAAATCTCGACAGGGGCCTAGCACTTGCTAACTCCTCCCTTAATTCTCGTCCATGTGACCATTCGTTGTGACCATGGACTTAGCCAAAAAAGCGCGTCATGTTTCGCGACTTCGAGACTTCCCTTGCGAGGTGCCCGGCTCCTCCAGTTCCCGAAATCTCGAAATGGGCTAACGATCCCTAGCTCCTCCCTTAAATTATCCCGATGTGACCCTTTCCTGTGACCTAGGGTCAATCCTCTGGGTGCGTCGGGACTTCGCGTTTCATGAAGTTGGAACTCAACCAATGTTGCTCCTTGAAATCCCAGTCCTCAAACTTCCCAAATTATCCCACATTAGATAAGTGATCCTCACTATCCCGTGATCCAATGGTCCGCGTTCTTCCTTCGCGAAGTCAGAATTTCGCGACTCTGGACTTTGGGATGGTTCTCTCCTTCGAACCTCTGACTCCCGATTTTTTTGAAATGCCAAAATTCCTCCTGGACAATCAATGATCCAGATCTCTCCTTGATCAACGATTTTAATTTAATCGCGAATTCGCATCTCGCGAATTCTCACAAGCTCAACCTTTGACTCCTTCGAGTCATGAGTCGGAAAAATGTTGATCTCTTGCTAGGTGTCCTCCTTGACGATGGACGACCCCGATGATTTCAAAATGATCAACGATTGTGATCCTTTCATGAGCTCGCATTTCGCGAGTTCTCACAAATTTTCCCTTTGACTCCCTTGAGTCGCGAGTTAGTAAATGCTGATCTACTACCACCTATCCTCTGGCGATGGACAGTCCTGATGATTTCAGGACTTGGCGTTTCACAATGTACACTCTTCTATGTAACTCCAAAGGTTTAAACCTTGTGCACGTTCCCTAGATCCAACGATTGTTGATCCACGCGCTCCTAGATCCTATGGCTGGGATCTGTTTCCTCTTACGCGCTCTCATGTGCACCTGGACATGAGATTCAATGGTCAAGATCTCTCCTTTGCAGCTGATCTAACAATAGTTGTGCTCCTCCTCCCGAGCTTTGGATTTCTTCCTGACTTGGAAGATTTTCAAAGTTTCAAAGGCTTCAACCTTTGATTCCTCTGCAAGCCCTGTGACTTTGGGTCTCGTTTGCATTCTAGAAACGCTATCCATCCTGAGCTTTGGTAATGGAATTCGAACTCGGCCCTGCGCACACTTGCGCTCTATGTGCAACTCCGTGCTACCTCTTCTGAGCTTTTCAACTCTCTCAGTCTCTAGGGGACTCTCCCTTCTGTGTCTTCTAAAAGACTTCTAGTGCCCACCTGGCACATTCTGTGCTTGACCTCCCAAGCTTTCGACCTTGAAATAGTTCTCTCCTTTGCACACTTCTTGTGCTATGAATAGCGTTCAGATGGCTATATTTCAACACTTCGTCCAAGTGTTGGCCTCATGCACTCCTTGCATAGGTCTTCATCCATAGTACTTCAACAAATCTGTAAGTGTCTTCTCCTTGACACTTCTTCTCCTTACAGAACTAAGAACATAGTCCTCTTGTGCATTCCTTACACTCGCTCAATGCCCTCCTGGCAGAGCTCTACTGAATCCTCTTCAATTCTGCTAATGTTTTATGCCATTATCATAGTTCTTTGCATTTCATAAGATAAGAGCATAATAAGAACAAGATCACTGAGAAATACACATTCACAAGAGACACACCATTTATCCTGGGAAACCCTCTAGGGGAAGAAAACCCAGCAAAAACTTCCTTATCATAAATGGCTTATACAATGTTCAAGAGATAACTCAAACCAATACAAAAAGTCCTCCCCAAGAGATGCGCCACTCTTCTTCTCCTCTCTCCAACTTCTAATTGCAGCTTGCCTCATAAGAGAATGAGAAAGTGAGTGAATGTAAGAAGTGAGGCGCTAGCCTCTTATTTATATCAACCTGGCACGTGTGAAAGGTCACAATCTGGCAGGGCCAACCTCTCACTCTGGGTGGGTAAATCCACCTTTAATTAATTCTGGGTCTTCCATTATAACTGTTGGGGCCGACTTCTTATTCTGCACTTTGTAATTGTCCGATTACCAATCCACAAAAGGGGATTTGGTCCTTATACAATTACCGACATGATTAATCCTCAATGTGGATTAATCCAATAACAATAATAATAATAATGACATGATTAATCCATAATGGGGATTTAATCCAATAATAATAATGACATGATTAATCCACAATGGGGATTTAATCCAATAACAAAATAATAATAAGAATTCTCTTCGCAGTTACATTATTTCAACACTCCCCCTTAACAAGAAGGGTATTCTTCATCAGCATCAAGCGAGAGAGTCTGCATCATCAGTGGCATCTAGAGGACAGTATCGTCAATATCATCTTGAACCATTGTCTAGCACATTTACAAGTCATCGGAAGTTTTCTCCATCAACAACATCATCATTCTCGAAAGAATGCTATCATCATCTGCATCAAACATGTATCAGTAAAAATGATACCTCATCACAACACTAGGCTGGCACATCACAGTACTACACTAGCTCAATGTCACAGTGGTTAAGCTGGTAGATCAATGTCAGTCACATCTTTCTTTACGTCTAACAACTAGGTCAGAAGCAAGTAATATCATCATCTCGCTTTATGTCTAACAACTAGGTCAGAAGCGAGGAATCACAACGTCATGCTTTACGTCTAACAACTAGGTTAGAAGCATGACTCATCTTTATTTACATCTAACAACGAGGTCAGAAGCAAGGAACACATCAACATCTCGCTTTACGTCTAAAAACGAGGTCAGAAGTGAGGAATCATCTTGCTTTACGTCTAACAACTGGGTCAGAAGCAAGGAATCAACGACATTATGCTTTACGTCTAACAACTAGGTCAAAAGAATAACTCATCTTGCCTTACGTCTAACAATGAGGTTAGAAGCAAGGATCACACAACGTCATGCTTTATGTCTAACAATGAGGTCAGAAGCATGACTCATCTTGCTTTACGTATAACAACTAGGTCAGAAGCAAGGAATCAACGACGTTATGCTTTACGTCTAACAACTAGGTCAGAAACATAACTCATCTTGCTTTACGTCTAACAACGAGGTCAGAAGAAAGGATCACACGACGTCATGATTTATGTCTAACAATGAGGTCAGAAGCATGACTCATCTTGCTTTATGTCTAACAGCGAGGTCAGAAGCATGACTCATCTTGCTTTACGTCTAACAGTGAGGTCAGAAGCAAGGAATACATCTACTCCCCCTTTCAGGGAAGGTCCTTTCGGACAATACCAAGCTTATCTCGAAAGTGTTCAAACTTTACATGAGATAGAGGCTTAGTCATCACATCAACAACCTGTTCATCCGTGCTAATGTACTGGAGCTTCAAGGCTCCTCTCTGTACCATGTCGCGGATGAAATGATAGCGGATCTCTATGTGATTCGACCTGTCGTGGAACACAGGATTCTCTGTCATTTTAATACAGCTTTGATTGTCACATAGAATTGTGGTTGCTCTCATCTCCAAATCAAATAGGCATGTTAGCAACTTTCAAAGCCATATAGCGTCATAGCTAGAAGAACATGCAACAGTGTACTCTGCTTCCGCTGTGCTGAGAGAAATGCTGGATTGCTTCTTACTCTACCACGAGATCATAGTTGATCCCAAACTGAAACAACATCCGGAAGTGCTTTTTCTGTCAGCAACGCTTCCTCCCCAATCTGCATCAGTATATCCACTCAATGTGAATTCATGATCTCCATCATAGCTGAGACCATAATCCATTGTACCTTTAAGGTACCTCATCACATGTTTTGCAGCCACTAGATGAACACGTCTGGGCTCTACCAAAAACTGACTCAAGGTGTTCAATGCAAAACAGATGTCTGGTCTAGTGTTCGTCAGGTACATCAACGATCCAATAATCTGTTTGTACAGAGTGGCATCTATCAAATTTGACGAAGTATCGACCAACAACTTCAGCTTCACTTCCATGGGTGTATTCATGGACTTGCATTCTAGCATGTCGAATCTATTTAAGATTTTGACCCTGTACTTCCCTTGGTTAAGGAAGATTCTTTCAGGACTTTGCCATACCTCAAGACCTAAGAAGTAATGCATTAGGCCAAGGTCTTTCATTTCAAATTCAACGGCAAGTCTCTGTTTACATTCAACGATGATATTTTCTTCTCTAGTTAATAATAAGTCATCCACATATAGTAATAGTATTACTGGTTCATTCTCCATGATCTTGAAGTAGAGATTTGAATCTGCTTTACTCTTGGTAAAGCCCAAGCTCGTCAAGAGACTGTCTATAAGACCATACCAAGCTCTAGGAGCTTGCTTCAATCTGTATAAGGCTTTCTTCAATCGACAGACATGAGACTTCCTGTCTTCAACCTCAAATCCTTGGGGTTGCTCTATATACACTTCCTCTTCAATTACACCATTCAGAAAAGTTGTCTTCACATCCATCTGGTGCAGCTTCCATTTCATCTTGGCAACAAGAGCTATAATGGTTCTGATCGAAGTGTATCTGGCCACATGAGCGAATGTCTTTTCATAGTCGATTCCTTCCTTCTGAGAAAAGCCACGAGCGACAAATCTTGCTTTATATTTCTCAATACTTCCATCAACAACATGTTTTATCTTGAAGAGCCATTTTGATGACACCACATCCTTACCTTTTGGTCTGGGAACAATTTCTCATACATCATTCTTTATTATGGATTGGTATTCCTCTGTCATGGCATCTTCCCATTCCTTCTTCTAGATGGCCTCTTCAAAACATGTAGGTTTCTCATCAAGTAGATTTCACAACAAAGCCATGTAACTGGAGAATGGCTTTGGTCTCTTCACCTGTCTTGTGGTTCCTTCTGGAACATCATACTTCTCTCCATCTTGAATAATCTCTCTTGCCCAAGTAGGCTTTCTTTTATGGGAGAAATTCATTTGAGGAGGTTCTTGAACTTCTGTGATATCATGATCTTCAGGAGTCTCCTCATCAGGGGAAGTTATGACTTCCCTTACAGGTTCTGCAGCTCTGGGAACTTCCCTCACGGATTCTGTCATCCTGGGATTTACAGGTTCCTCTTCATATACCTCTTCAAGCTGACATCTTCTTGATTTCTTAAGTGCAGCTTCTTCATCAAAGGTCACGTCCCTACTGATCTCTATATGGTGGTGACCAGGTATGTAGATTTTGAAGGCCTTGGATACCTCACAGTATCCCACAAATATTCCCTTCTTTCCGGAGGGCTCCAACTTGTTTCTTTTCTCTTTTGGTATATGGATAAACACTGGACAGCCAAATATCTTGAGATGTCTTACCTCTAGCTTCTTTCCGGTGAACATTTCTTCTGGGGTCTTGAACCCAAGTGCACTATGGGATAGTCTGTTTTGCACATAAACAACTGCCATAACTGCTTCTGCCCATAAGAACATAGGAAGATCTTGATCATGAATCATTGTCTTCACAGCTTCCATAATCGTTCTGTTTTTCCTTTCAACAACACCGTTTTTTTGGGGATTATAGGGAGTAGTTAGTTCCCTCTTGATCCCGAAATTTCTGTAGAATCTTTCGATCTCCTTTGAGGTATATTCTCCTCCATTATCTGACCTGAGTATCTTAATCTTTCTTTCGAAAAGATTCTCTATATTCCTTGAATTTACTGAATACTTCATCTTTAGATTTTAAGAAATATATCCAGGTCTTACGAGAATAGTCATCAATAAATGATACATAGTATATATACCCGCTAATGGAGGATGATGGCATTGGGCCACACACGTCTGAATGGATGAGTTCCGATGCTCCTTCTGCTTTGCTGTCCCTTTTTGGAAAGGGGTTCTTGATGTTCTTCCCTTGCGCACATCCATTGCATATGCCTTCCTGATCAACCTTGAGTTCTGGTAAACCTGTGACAACTTTTCATATGTATGGTAGCGCCTTGTAGTTGATGCCAAAGTTCGCATGAGTTTTTGATGGCATGGGTCATAGCAGTTTCTGGGTGACCCTTCAACTTATATAAACCATTTTCTTCACTTCCGATGACAATTGCTTCATTTAAGGTTTCTCCCTTATCCCACATAAGAACTTCTCCATCTATGAAGGTAACTCTATAGGCTTTATTGTCTAAAGATGATATGGAGAGTAAGTTCTTATTTAGGCCCGGTACATAGAGTACATCCTTCATAGTTATTGATTTTTCTGAATCTAGCTTGTAGTTTGATTCTCCTATTCCCTTGATGGGATATTGATAATCATCTCCAAGAGTTACTTTCTGAGAAAACTTCTTTTCTGAAATACAAGAGAGAGTATTCTTCTTACTCATCATATGCTTTGATGCACCGCTATCAATGAGCCACGTGTCTTCTCCAAGTGATACAGATCCTGAGAGAGCTAAGATTAAGACATGGTCCTTAATCATCTTCATAGGTGGTTCTTCATCTTCAACAATGTGAGCATGTTGCCTTTTGTGCTTTCTCTTGTACTCTTCTGTTCTGACTGGACAATTGTTCGCCTTGTGTCCCATCTTATCACAATGATAGCATTGTATAGATGAGAGATCTCGTCCCTTGCGTTGTCCTTTCTTCTGAAAATTTCTTGAATGAGATTCTTGGTTATTGAACTTGTTTGATGGTTGTGGTTCTCTATGAGATTTCCTTTTGAAGTAGGGTTTCTTCCTTCCTCCTTTTGTATGAGTAGCTAGGGCTTGATCATCGTCCCTTGCTAGTAGTGCTTCACGGTTGGCTACCCTTGTCTCTTCTTGGGTGCATTCTTCTCATAGGCTTTCAAACTGTAGTTTCTCCTTTCTGCCGCATACTGACTGGATGAAGGCATCCCAAGGTCTTGCGAGACCATTTAGGGTGGTTATTACAAATTCGTCTTCATCGATGGTGTCTCCAATTGATTTCAACTRTTCCTTTATCTTAGAGTTTCGTTAGAAGTATTCTTGAATCATTTCTCCTTTCTGCATCTTGGTATTCTTCAACTGAGTTCTAAGATTCATCTTTCGATTGTTGTTCTTTCCTTCATGTAGTTTTCTTAGAGCATCGAACATATCCTTCGGGGTTTCTTTTGACGATACATACGGGATCAGGTGGTCTTTGATTGAATCTGCAATGATTCTCTAAGCCCTGATCAAGTCCTTCTGATGCTTTGCTTTCTCTACGACATCTTCAGGTTCCTTCAATTCTTCTTTGATAAATATTAATAGGTCATTCTATGCAAGGATCAGACTGATCCTATACTTCCAGGCACGAAAGTTGTCTATGCCTTCTAATTTCTCAACAAGCTTTGTGCTTGTAGACATCTTGTACTTTTGGCAACAAAAATGACCAAAAATTGAAAGTGCTTGAAATCAAGTTTTGACCTTACCAAGAGGTGTGCTTGGCTGAGGCGAGTAGCCTGGTGTCCTCAGATCTACGAAAATCCAAATTTTACCCCGTCAAATCTGATCTGCGGATTTCTGGATTGGTGCTTCCGGTACTTCTGGTACTGGTTTTCTGGTACTTCTGGTACTTTTGTGAAACTAGGGTTTCACTTTTCGGGAGATCCATCCACTGAAAAGGTGCTCTCTAGGTGCCAAATTGATCCTTGGGGGACAACGCAACTTTCTAGGATGTTAGGGAGCTGAAAATACTCACTTTTGCAAAACCCTAATTTTGGGGTACGGTAACAATGACGTTTTTCCTCTTGCAAATTGTTCTTCCTTTAGGTTGGCTCTGATACCATGTTAATGTTTTATGCCATTATCATAGTTCTTTTCATTTCATAAGATAAGAGCATAATAAGAACAAGATCACTGAGAAATACACATTCACAAGAGACACAACATTTATCCCGGGAAACCCTCTAGAGGAAGAAAACCCAACAAAAACTTCCTTATCATAAATGGCTTATACAATGTTCAAGAGATAACTCAAACCAATACATAAATTCCTCCCCAAGAGATGCGCCACTCTTCTTCTCCTCTCTCCAACTTATAATTGTAGCTTGCCTCATAAGAGAATGAGCAAGTGAGTGTATGTAAGAAGTGAGGCGCTAGCCTCTTATTTATATCAACCTGGCACGTGTGAAAGGTCACAATATGGCATGGCCGACCTCTCACTCTAGGTGGGTAAACCCACCTTTAATTAATTTTGGGTCTTCCATTATAACTGTTGGGGCCGACTTCTTATTCTGCACTTTGTAATTGTCCGATGACCAATCCACAAAAGGGGATTTGGTCCTTATAAAATTTCCGACATGATTAATCCTCAATGGGGATTAATCCAATAATAATAATAATAATAATGACATGATTAATCCACAATGGGGATTTAATCCAATAATAATAATGACATGATTAATCCACAATGGGGATTTAATCCAATAAAAAAATAATAATAAGAATGCTCTTCACAGTTACATTATTTCAACACTCCCCCTTAACAAGAAGGGTATTCTTCATCAGCATCAGATGAGAGAGGTCTGCATCATCAGTGGCATCTGGAGGACAGTATCGTCAATATCATCTTGAACCATTGTCTAGCAAATTCACGAGTCATCGAAAGTTTTCTCCATCAACAACATCATCATTCTCGAAAGAATGCTATCATCATCTGCATCAAACATGTATCAGTAAAAATGATACCTCATCACAACACTAGGCTGGCACATCACAGTACTACATAAAATGGATTGTAACAAAGTCTCAGTTCTCTCAAGCTCTCTCTTAGAACTTCTAAGACCTCCTAAGGCCTCTCTATCATTCTCTACCCGAGATCTCTCTCTCTCAAGTCTCCTAATACAAAGAGAGGGCTCTACGTGCTTATCCTCTTCACCGCCTTAGTGCCATCACTTTCTCTGCTATGGCATTTTACTCCTACAACTACATTCTATAAATGTCTACCCAGACCTGTCTACATTTTGGGCTTGTTGCAGACAACCATTTAAGGAAACCTCAACCACTACCTGTACAAAGGTGTGGTCTACTCTTACAACTTTACAACACGAAGAATCTATATCGTATCATATTTTGAAATTTAAAAATGGGAGGGTCGACGCCTCTCCCTTTCTCTGTTGCAAGTTTTTGTGTTGGCGTGCTGGCGCACGTGATGAGGTGGAGCGATGCTCCTGCATCATACTCCCATGTTGGGAAAAACATGAGCTCCTGTTCATGAGCTCCTCTTCTCCAATGTTGAAATCCTCCTGGATCCCAAATTCTCTTCTGGAGTTGTCCTCTATCTCCTCTCCATCTATGCCGCTGCTGCTTCTTCTTCTTCTTCTTCTTCTTTCCTGCTGCTATGGCAAGTTGTCCTCCATTCAAATTCGCTTTGCTGACTGGTTCTGCTGACCTCAACATCAGCTTCCCAATTTCCTCTATCACTCTGTCTAGTTGCTCCAGTGGCTGGCTCTTCATATGCAGTCTTCTCTGTTGTACTTCCTTCTCCTCAGTGGGTAGATCAACTCGATCCCCCTTACGATTGTCTCCATATCTTGTGGCCTTAGTTTGCCACCCTATTGCAGATTCCAATTCTGCAGTATCTTCTTGACTGAATTGTTGCTCAGTCAATTTTCTGACATATTAGCTTCTTCCATTTCTCCTTGTGCTAGCTCAAGTCCAACTTCTTCCAGCTGCTCTTGGGGTTGGTATGCTCCTCCATCTGTCTCCAACTTAGCCCGTTGGATGTGAAATCTTTGCATCATTTCCTTTCTCTCTAGGTATTCCAATTTCTCATACAGATCAACAAAATCCATGTTGTCTACTCCCTCCTTTGCTGCAGGCTCTAGTGCTACAGTTATGTCGTGTTCAGCTCCCAGGATGAAATTTTTGAGCCATTCTGTTGAGTTCTCCTCTCCCAAAATTTTCATGACTGTCTGTTGGCTGCCATCTTCTAGTTCTGGATTATTTAACCAATCCTCCAACATCTCCATCTCTTTCTCCCATTGAGCAAACAATTCATATGAATTCTCCTCTTTTTCTGCTGGGGTAGACATCGATATCTGCTCCTCCTCCTCTTTGACAGTCTATGTTGGCTTTATTTCTTATGTTGTTGCATCTGCAACACATGCTCTGGCCTCAACTGGGCTATCTAGTAGGAATATCTGAATTCCTCTAATGATCAGAATACTCCTCTGATCCTCCTCCTTCATGATGGAAGTATTTAAATTCTCATCGTTTTCATTCACATGGTTTGAAATCCACATGAATCTCCATCTATCAAGACTCCTCACTGATATGAACTCACTTCTAAGCTCTCAAGACTTTCAGACAATCTCATCTTCTTCTCCCTGCCCACTTGGAAATTTGGGAACTCTCTACTACCCACCTAGTATTCTATGATATCAACCAATCCCAAATCGTTACTCACTTGGAAATCTGAACTTTCATCACTTCTCCCCTGGAAGTATACGAGACCTCCACTTGGTCTCTTTCCATTGCCCATCTGGCAACTTGAAAGTCCATTTCTACCCACCTGGCAGTTTACGAGATCCTCTTCTAATATCATATCAATGCCTCCTTGGAAATATGAATTTTCACTATTGTTCTCCTGACAGTCTATGAGATCCTCCAATTATCTCATTTCATTGCTCACCTGGAAATTTGAAAATTCATCTCTGCCCTCCTGGCAGTTTACGAGACCTGAAACTGATCTCTTTCCATTGCCCACCTAGCAATTTTAACTTTCATCACTGCTCCCCTGGCAGTATATGAGACCTTCCATTGATCTCTTTTCATTTCCCACCTGGAAATTTTAAAGTCCATTTCCATCCATCTGGTAGTTTATGAGATCTTCAGTCAATCTCACATCTTCCTCATCACTGAGGTGTCTCCCAATTTATGGTTCACAGATGTAAACCATTTCCTCCTATGTGTCACTGAGGTTTTCAACATACCTCAGACATTTCCTCAAATCTTTTTGTTGTTTCTTGGCCAACAAATTTTGAACAGGCCATTTGGTTTTCCTATTCAGAGGCCATTCGTACCTCCAGTGTACCTTTGCCTCTTGCTGCATCTTCAATGTCAGTTGTTCCATTCTTTCTCTTATCTCAGCAAGTTCCTTGTCAATTTCCGCTTTGCTTTTCTGCTGGTGGCCTTCACCTTGGCCACTCCTATGGCCTTCAGTAGCCATCTTCCTTTTCTACCTTCTCTCCTGGCAAGCCTATGGATCACTCTACATTTGAGAGCATCTCCATCTCCTCACACAACTCACCTGACTATTTAAATTTTTGCTTCTGTTGTGCGCGTGAAAAAACTTCTCATAGAGCATCAATACTTTGCCTTCCTTTCACCCGTTGTCTATAGGAAAACTCTTGATATCATCTAATGTTACCAGATCATCCCTTTCACTGTCTCTCTCTTGTCTGTTGTCTATAATTTTTTTTTTTAGCTTTGATACCACCTGATGGTATCAGACTATCTCCTTTGTCTCCTCTCTTCTACCTGCAGTCTACAGATAGAAAGTGGCGCTGATACCACCTGATGGTGTGTATCATAATATGTTCTTTCTCGACTCTCCGCTACATAAATAACCAATCTAAGCTCTGATACCACCTGATGCAGACCCCCTACCTCTGCCTCGGCACGGTCCACTGACATCCCGATCAAGGATCGTTCTTCTCTCTATCGAGATGAAGAAGCTCTTCGATTCCCTGCTAGAATCCCATGAACAAATCCATAGGTCCTTTGTGATAATCTGCCTATGCAACTAAGAACCAAACGCGAGCCTCACATCCATACGATTACGAGATGTGACCGCAAACCTACACAAAAGGTGTTTCGGGACTTCGCAGGTCGGGACTTTTCATGTGAACCAAACCTGATCCCATGATTCCGGAAATCTTGACAGGGGCCTAGCACTTGCTAGCTCCTTCCTTAATTCTCATCCATGTGACCATTTGTTGTGACCATGGACTTATCCCAAAAAGTGTGTCACGTTTCGCAACATTGGGACTTCCATTGCAAGGTGCCCAGTTCCTCCAGTTCCTGAAATCCCGAAATGGGCTAGCTGTCCCTAGCTCCTCCCTTAAATTTTCTTGATGTGACCCTTTCCCGTGACCTAGGGTCAATCCTCTGGGTGCATCGGGACTTTGAGTTTCGCGAAGTTGGAACTCAACCAACGCTGCTCCTCAAAATCCCGATCCTCGAACTTTCAAAATTCTCCCATGTTAGATCAACGAACCTCACTATCCCATGATCCAACGATCCACGTTATTCCTTCGTGAAGTCGAAACTTTGCGACTCAGGAATTTGGGATGGTTCTCTCCTTCGAACCTATGACTCCCTATTTTTCCGAAATGTCAAAATTACTCCTGGACAATCAACGGTCCAGATCTCTCATTGATCAACGGTTTTGATTTAATTGTGAATTCGCATCTCAGGAATTCTCACGAGCTCAACCTTTGACTCCTCCGAGTCACGAGTCATCGACACGTTGATCTCTCGCCACATGTCCTCCTTAACGATGGACGACCTTGATTATTTTGGAATGATCAACGGTTGTGATCCTTTCGTGAGCTTGCGTTTTGTGATTTCTCGCAAAATTTCCCTTTGAATCCCCTAAGTCGCGAGTCAGCGAAATGTTGATTTGCGACCACCTATCCTCTGATAATGGACGGTCCTGATGATTTCGGGACTTGGCGTTTCACAGTGTCCACTCTCCTGTGCAACTCCAAAGGTTTAAACCTTGTGCACGTTCCCTAGATCTAATGGTTGTTGATCCACGCACTCCCAGATCCTACGACTGAGATCTGTTTCCTCTTACACGCTCTCTTGTGCGCTTGGACGTGAGATTCAACGGTCCAAATCTCTCCTCTATAGCTGATCTAACGGGAGCTGTGCTCCTCCTCTTGAGCTTTGGATTTCTTCCTGACTTGGAATATTTTCAAAGTTTCAAAGGCTTTGACCTTTGATTCCTCTGTGAGCCCTGTGAGTTTGGGTCTCATCTGCGTTCTAGAAACACTATCCCTTCTGATATTTGGTAATGGAATTTGACCTCGACCCTGCACACACTTGCGCTCTATGTGCAACTCCGTGCTACCTCTTCTGATCTTTTCAACTCGCTCATCCTCTAGGGGACTCACCGTTCTACATCTTCTAAAAGACTTCTAGTGTCCGCCTGGCACATCCTGCGCTCGACCTCCCAAGATTTCGACCTTGAAACAGTTCACTCCTCTGCACACTCCTTGTTCTTTGACTAGCCTTCATATGGCTATCTTTCAACACTTCTTCCAAGTGTTGGTCTAGTGCACTCCTTGCACAAGTCTTCGTCCAGAGTACTTCAACAACTCTGTAAGTGTCTTCTCCTTGACACTTCTTCTCCTTACAGAACTCAAAATAGAGTCCTCTTGTGCACTCCTTGCACTCACGCGATGCCCTCCTCACAGATCTCTACAGAGTCCTCTTCAATTTTGTATCTCTGTGCCCTCCTCTACAAAGTCTTCCCTCCAGAGTATTTAGTAACTTTGAGGCTTCTCCCTTGAGTTTGCAATATCCCGGTGTGCCCTCCTGGCACGTTCTCCTCCGAACTCGACAGAGATATTCAGATGTGCACTCCTTGCGTTGGCTACAAAACTTCTAACGTTCTATTGTGCACTCCTTGCACAAACTAAAGAACCCAGAACGATATAAAATAACTCAATGAAGATAAAATAAATCTATCTTCCTACTGTAAATGAAACTTATCATACATATACAACATTCATTCATGAAATACATAAACACATGAACAACAATATGCAGGAAAAACTACTTTTCTATTATCTCTGTGTGTCTATACAGATGTTTACATAAACTGGACTATAACAAAGTCTCAGTTCTCTCAAGCTTTCTCTCAGAACTTCTAAGACCTCCTAAGGCCTCTCTATCATTCTATACCTAAGATCTCTCTCTCTCAAGTCTCCTAATTACAAAGAGAGGGCTCTACGAGCTTATCCTCTTCACCGCCTTAGTGCCATCGCTTTCTCTGCTATGACACTGTACTCCTACGACTACATTCTATAAATGTCTACCCAGACCTGTCTACATTTTGGGCTTGCTGCAAGCAACCATTTAAGGCAACCTCAACCATTAACTGTACAAAGGCATGGTCTTCTCTTACAACTTTACAACACGAAGAATCTGTATCAGATCATATTTCAAAATTTAAAAATAGGAGGGTCGATGCCTCTCCCTTTCTCTATTGTGCATCTGCGTGTTGGCGCACGTGATGAGGTGGATCGATGCTCCTACATAAATATTCAAATATTTGAAGGGAACAATGACTTATGGTCTTTGATATCCTAGAAATCATAATTTTCAATTAACTGCATATTTAGATGCTAATTGGGCAAATTGTTTGGATGAGCGAAAGAGCACCAGTGGAGGTGCATTCTTCTTAGGTTATTCATTAGTAGTATGGCTTAGTAAGAAGCAGTGATATATTTCATTATCAACTACAGAGGCAAAGTACATTGCTGCTGCTACTTGTTGCACTCAGATTTTATGGATGATACAAACTCTTGCAGATTTGAAGGTCACTTATACTGATCCAATTCCACTTCACTATGATAACACTAGTGCCATTAGTGTCTCCAAGAATCCTATTCTTCATTCAAATACTAAGCATATACCAATAAAATATCATTTTCTCAAAGGCAGGTTACAAACAGTTTTTCAACTGTATTATATTCCTTCCAAAGAGCAAATAGCTGATATCTTCACTAAACCGCTTGCCACAACTCAGTTTGATTATCTATGCCAGAAGTTGGGCATGACCCTGTTATCAAGTTAAAATTCTATATCTGATCAAGGGGAGAGTGCTCATTGTATATCTGATTAGGGGGAGAGTGCTTATTGTATCTCTTCTCAGAGGGAGAACATAGTCACTCTTATTTTTCTTTGATATTGATGTCAAAGGGGGAGAAAAGGTGTGGTTTAGATGCTAAAGTTGGAGGTTCAAGCAGAATAGCGCAACCTTTCAGGGTTGCCACCAATTCCAAAGGGGGAGATTGTTGGCATATTTTATGAGAAGAGGGTGCTTGTCATTGATGGAAAGAACAATAGCATCGATGGTAAACAAGAAAATCATAAGCTCAGGAGGAGAAGCGAACAATATGCAGAGATCAAATCTCAGAAGGAAAAGTGCAGTACTGAAACGTGATTAGGGCCAAACGGTTGATAATTATATTATCTGAATACCCGTCAACCATTGGATCACTTTAAGGGGAAGGATAGGATAAGCAGGGCCAAATGGTTGAGAATTCGATTATCCGAATACCTGTCAACCGTCGGATCAAATTAAGTGGGAGGATAGGATAAGCACGATAAAAGATATGAGATCTTAACTATGTGAATTTTCATTAGCTGTCAGATATTTCTAAAGTGGAAGGATATTATAAGAAAAGTTGGAGGGCCGTTGGATTTAAACCAAGGCAAAGATGCATGGCATACAAATCAAGACATCGATATAAGATCATGATCAACGAACAACAATAGTTTAGGGTCTAAAGATGTGAGGAGGTTAAGCTCCAGAGAAATCACTTTGAGAGTTTCATTTTGAGATTTGAAATTCCCGAAGCTCGGAGAGCAGAACTAAATTCTCGACCATCGAATATTCCGAAGTAAATATCAGTTGTCAGATCGTCTGAAGAAGATCTCAAGCGTCAGATCGTCCGAAGTGAATCTGGGTCGTCTGATCCAGAATGTCAGTTTGAGATTTGAAATCCTCGAAGTCTGGAGAGCTGGAGAGCCAAAATAAATCCTCTACCGTTGGATCATCCAAAGTAAATATCAGTCGTCAGATTGTCCGAAGAGTATCTCAAGAGTCATGTCATCCAAAGTGAATCTAGGCTGTCTGATCCAGATTGTTAGTTTGAGATTTGAAATCTCTGATTTTCGAAGAGTCGGAGAGCTGAAATAAATCCTCGATCATCGGATCATCTGAAGTAAATCTTGTTGATGCTTGGACAACATCGGGAAGATATTCTCTAAAGATAATAATTAATAATATAATTATTATTGATTATTAAATATAGTATATAATAAGTAAATGATAATAATAAATAGTTATTGATTATTCAAGGGACACATCCTTTCATGGATGGTCACCTTATGTTCCCTATACATGGAACACTCATCATTGTAATAATATATCGAATATCAATCATATCTCATATGAAGAAAAACCAACATGGTATCAGAGGGAGAGTCACAGAAGGACTTTCTCCTCGGTTCAGGTGGGATAAAGATGTCTCCTAAGACTGATAGACAAGTGTCATGAGTCTAGGGTGAAGTTTTTATACTTCAAAGAAAAGAGTGGCATGTTGCAGAATGTCTCCCTCATTGAGAGGGAGTGTTTATGTTTGGACAACATCAGGAAGACATTCTCTAAAGACAATAATTAATAATATAATTATTATTGATTATCAAATATAGTATATAATAAGTAAATGATAATAATAAATAGTTATTGATTATTCAAGGGACACATCCTTTCATGGATAGTCACCTTATGTTCCCTATATATGGAACACTCATCATTGTAATAATATATCGAATATCGATCATATCTCATATGAAGAAAAACCAAAAAATCTCAGTTGTCAGATCGTCCGAAGAAGATCTCAAGCATCAGATCGTCCAGAGTGAATCTGGGTCGTCTGATCCAAAATGCCAGTTTGATATTTGAAATCCCCGAAGTTTGAAGATCCGGAGAGCCTAAATAAATCCTTGACCATCAGATCATCCGAAGTAAATTTCAGTCATCAGATCATTCAAAAGTGGAAGGACAAGATAAGTTAGAAGAAGGGCACACTAATCTCAGCGACTGATAATCGGGCACTCATATCTACAGTCAACAGGGCATATCAGACCCCCCTTAACTTTCTTCCTTTAACCATAGGGGGGGGGGAATCTAAATTGGTGGTATTTTCCATGTGGGACCCTCATACATTTCACCTTCCTGTCAACTCGGACCCCCCTCACTCATTACCACTTACCGCCTAACACCCCCTCCAAGTAAAGCACCAAACCACTCATACATAACACCTTCGCGCTCCAATGTCACACTCTACTACCCGCTACATGTCACACTCCACTACTTTCTATACGTCACACTCCACTACCGTGCTCTGCCTCCACACTCCACTACACTTCCTACATGTCTCACCCACGTTAGCAAGTACATGTGGCAGACCAAGTCAACAAGTGACATGTGGCAACCACTTGACCCATGCCAAGTCAACAAGTGACATGTGTGATGTTACGTTACTCCAGAAGATTGACGTACAGAGGAAACAAAGGTTTGAGAGTTGAAACTCCCAAAGACCAGATCACAAAATGAATTGCAACTGTTAATTTGGAAGGAAGCTACATGTCAACAGATTGTGGAGATCTGGGATCGCACGTGGAAGGAGGAAAGAAGGCAGGAAAGGAAGGTTAATAACAACCGTTGATCGAGAGGCATTTCCAAAGGATTGGATATCAACGATCGTGCTCAATTATGGGGTCAGAACAAGATCGAGTCTTAATTTTTCGTGAGTGGGCTGCAATCAAAACTACGGTATCGCCAAAGGCATACGTGGAGCTCTATAGTGAATTGCGGGGCGAAAAAAAGATTTCCCTCAAACCACCTTTGGCCATGCCTGCAATCATGTGGTCACATGAGAGCATCGCCCAAGATCACATCGGTGGAAGAATGGGGAAGGAGCTAGTGCTTCCAGGCTTCACCTTGGAGGTTACACATTGAAAAGTAAAAAAACCTCTACATGTATAATCCAACGATGCTAATCAAACACAATCTGATTGAAGGGTTGTTGTTTCACTTTGTGGTTTCTTGATTAGTTACGATTCAATTACACTAACTGAATCATTGTTCCTGAGTATTAGAATCATGATTCCTGAGCGTTTTTGAGATTCTTGAAATGAGCGTTGGAGATGCAGAGTGTAATGGATGATGAGAACAAGAACAAAAGGAAGATGCCGTGATAGAGAGAGGTTGTTTTTTTTTAGTAAAACAAGTTGAATTGTATGTAATCAAGCAAAGAGAATGAACAGAGTGTGAAATATGCAGAGATGAAGAAAACAAGTTGGACATAGAAGAAATGGTGAAAACAACAGACTGCACGAGAACCTAAGAGCATGAGAAGAATAGAGGAAGAGCAGATGGAAAGAAACAACAAGTGGAGCCAAGCATGAACAGAAAAAAGCAGACCAGAATTGTAGAACATAGAAGAACTGGTAAGCGTTGAAATGTCTATATTGTTGTAAATTATTATTCAAGAAAAGTTTTAGAAAATAGGCTGGTAGGGTGGTGCTAAGGAGGACTGTTGTCCTTAGAGTTTTAAGTGGGTGTTTGAACACAAGGAGTTGTAGCTTCCATTTGGTTGCAACCAGAAAAACCAGGGTGGTAGGGTGGTGCAAGGGAGAACCATTGTTCTCTGTTATACAGGTTGGTGCCTATGTGATTGAAAGTTGATGCTTCCATACAGTTGGTACTGGAACACTCATGGAGTTTATGCTTCCTTCTAGTGGGTGCTAGAGAAACCAGAGGGTTGGTGCTCTCTACATGTTGTAGCTTGTAAAACAAAGGTTGTAGCCTCATTTTGAGTTGGTTCTCAAAGATTGATGATGTACAAAACTTAAAAGACTTCCTATCATTCTAAGAAGAAGATATTTTCTCCCTTTATGGGTTTCTTCATGAATATCTGTCTTTGTGTATATCATATGTGTAATTGATGTTTATTATTTCATATGTTCATGACTTGCATAATCTTGATGATTACTTGGAGAAGATTAATAATATTTCAATAGGCATAAAAATTATTTAAGCACAGTAACAACTGATTCAACCCCCCCTCTTAGTTGTCTTATTATTTCTAGCAGAATCCAGTCTCAAAATCAATATGAAGATATCCGTATACAATGGAGTACAATCTGATCTCCCATGATCACTGACGTCATATAGGTACTAGTCCAATGAAAGAGAACAACATATTAGGAATGCTGCTACTATAAGTTGGAGGTCTTCTACACTATCCACTGGAGGTGCAAGTCTACATTATGTGAATAGAGAAGTTGAGGTCGAACACAATGAGACCTCGTTTGATTACTGATCATTAAGGTATACCGTTAACAAATGCGATACAACCTACTGATAATGAAAGTAGGTATCAAGGCACCGCATACATGCTACAAGTGTGAATAAGGGTGTTGAAGTCGAACACTTGAATAATCCATCGATCAAGAGACATTGATGTATTTCCTACTGTTGATGGCAAGAGAACCTGCCACTGATGACTGCAATCCTCCAGGTACTCATAAGACTCCAGGTACTCATAGATGAACTAAAGTCGATGGAAGGAGACCCACTGAAAGGAGAGCATTAGGGAATCTCTCATCAATCATCACGAGGTACAAATAAATAGCTTGATGATTAGGAGGAACTCAGATGAATAGGATTTTCATGAACTAACGACCCTGTGCATCTCATGCATGCACCAGATGAAAGTAGTGCATGAAATAGACCCTCTAAATAGAAACCAATAAGGAATATTATTGACAAAGGCGAGGAGACTGCTAATAAGTCTAATGGAATCCAAGACACTGCACAAATCCCAATGTGTGAATAGATTTCTTGTCTTCGAACACAATGGAAACTTCCTAGTCCGACCAATGAAGAGATGTCAATTGCTGGGTTCAAGGTTACCTACCCATAATGAAAGTAGGACCAGGGTGCATGGTAGGAATACAACTTCATGTGACTCTGAGATACATTGAGGGTATGGCCGACATGAAAAGCCAATATTTCTGAGAAATGGTCGACACAGGCTTGTAGACTTCTTTTGAACAAGAACATGAGACATATGGATAACACAAGAAACATAGACTTGATGATAAAGCTTCGTGATGCAGGAGGCATCAACAAACCTCTCCATAGGAATTGAAAGAATAATTAGTTGGAGGAGTAAACTCTAAGTAACGATTTCAACTTCCTAAGGTCATGCTACACTCAAACTTTGGATGATAGTGAACTCAAAAGTTTGTGCTTTGTTCAAAGGCAACACAACTACTACCGATATGAGATAATATTCTTTTCCCACCCGTCTTTTTTTGTTTTTTCATAGGCAAAGAAATTCTATGATACAAGAGAGGAAATGAGTTTCGCAAGTAAGAAACTAGTTCCAAACAGTGGAACATACCTATTCTCAATGCAAGTAAGTGCATGTGGGTTATGAACACTCGGGGGGATGTTTCCTCTTAGGGTATAGGGTGTCAAGATGCAAAGGATATATAAAAGTCTCTGCTTGGCTAGTGATGCAAATTGCTGAGGTAAGAGGATTATAATGAGAAAGCGAGAAACGACAATAGGCATGATGGGATGCGATTACAACTCAACTCCAAACGATGCCCTTTTTCGTAGATTTAGCCTCGTAGGCCCGAAAAAAGTATAAAATAATACCTATGAGAACTCGTCTAGCCAATGGTGACTAAAGTATTCATTTTTCGTAAGTAGTCTACATGGTCTGAAAAAGGGTTAAACTTACACCAAATAAACGTCATTTCAAAGACATTTAATGAGTGAAAGAGACAAGTTCACTCGACAATCTTTTCATTTTTTAGAGAGTTGGAAAAGAGCTTAACCAAGACTTGAGGGGAATCCCATAGGTAACAATTAGAATGCTTGTGAGTAAGAATATGTGACTTGAACACAAATTCATATTGGAATTACAAGGAACTCTCGGTCCTATTGAATAACTTCTGCATGGACACCAAATAGCACAAAGGTTCTAACTAGGGCACCCATGTTTGGTAAGCTTCTACAACTTAATAACAACACTTCTAGTAGTAGTAAGAAGGTTTTGTGTCGCTAGTAAATGGGTTCGTACCTAGGGTTTAAAGATCATGATCATAGGATGATGCAAGAGTGAAAAATAGAGTGACAACCTATCCTAAATGCCGGTGAAAGAATGTACCTGACGAAGGCATGAATGAGCGATACGATGCTGGAAACCATAAAAAGTCCTGGACAAAACCACTAAAAACCAAATCTTTCCACTACACTATTAGTCCATAAGGTAAAAAATTAGCACAAACTATATAAAGTGAGTAAAAACATTCTACTAATAGTAAAAATAGACCATTTTACCATACCATTTGAGTTTTTTCACCCACATAGTGCATTTTAGGCCATTTCCGCACGATCTTCAAGTGTCGATTGTGGGAGCTATGATAAACGAAATCATTAACTATATAGACCAAGTAAGTGCCCATCCCCTCTACTTCAATTTCAATGGTTTGAATTTCAATTTTAGGCCGCATTTTTTGAGTATTAGAGGGCATAATATGAAAATTAGGGTATACACGGGTGACAGTTCATTGGGTTGCATATACAACCCCATATACATGGGAAAAGCGAAGCCTGCCCACGTATATGCAACCTTATACACAATTGTTACCAAGTTATCCCACATACAAGTCTGTGAGAACATTTTTGAAAGGTTTTAACTAAAAAAAATGGCTTCTCCTTTACAGGATGGTGATTGAATGGAGGCAAAGGGAGCATGAAGAGATGTATGCAGTAGTGGGAAAGGATGCAAGGGCCCAACAAGATTTAAAAATATGTGGCCTTTATAAATTTTTGGCTCTCAAGGGAATGATGGCTCAAGTGAGGTTACTCCAGTTCCTAGTAAACTACTGAGATCCAGAGGTAGAGTCCTTCAACCTCGATGGGAAACCATTGAGGATTGAAGTGAAATATATATACTTCATCACATGATTGTCTCGTCGAGGCGAGGTAGTGAATCTCAATGCTCGAGGGGATGGGGGTGGTATGAATATGGAGGATTGCATTTCCACCCACTTTGTTGCAGGCACAAATAAAGTAGGGAGCCAACTCCCAATCATGGCGATTGAGAACCTGATCTTAAATATCATCACACTTGTACTTACACGAATTTTGGGGTCAGCCTCATTGAACTAGGCATCAAGGCCACTCATGTTATATGCGTTGGAGTGTTTAAGACCCACTGTTTATGACTGGTGTACATCACTGCTGGCTAACATCAAGAGCCAACTGACGGATTGCAAACAAGGGAAAATGAGAAACTTCAGATTTGCATCCATTCTTTGTAGTTTTTTATCTGAGACGGTTCCAGGCTTGAGCCCTGGAGTAGAGATTACTCCACATGGATAGCATGATCCAACCATGTCACGGTGGACCAATGTGATGAGGTAGCTAGGAGGTGGTAGGGTGTCAACGCCCTACAATGATGAGTTCTTTTTCTGGTGGTGTCGACAGGTCATAACCATTGGCGAGTACCCTTATGACATGATCAACTACATAAGGGATTCAGACATGCCTTTTCCACCATGTTCCACCTACGATGATATTGGAAATAAATGTTTTTATATATTTCATTTTTTTTTGTGTGTTTTCAATACAAATAAAAAAAAATGAAAATATTTTTGTATGGTATCAAGTATTAACAACTGGTTTGTTACACAGATGTAGGTCTGCGATGGCTAGAAGGATTCCCATGACATCGGTGGAGGAGCCGAGGATACGAGCACGCGAGAGTATATGTAGAGAGAGTGTTGCATAATTTGCAGGGGAACCTGTCTCAATTGACACACACGATTCCTATGGTTCAAGTGGAGGATCTGCTAGAGGCGATGCAACGGCAGGTGGTGGGTGTACCCCGTGCGTGAGTGCGACTCTTTCAATGTCTCACAAACACCATAGTGTGTTATCATGATACAAATCCAACACCACAGGCGTAGATGCCATGGTCATATTATATATCGACCATATATATATTTTGAGGGTGCACGCCCCATTTTGTACTATGACACCATAGATTTTTGAACTCGAAAGGATGAAATATAAAAAAAATTGGTCTTCGGCTTTACTTATATATGTTACAATGTGTACATGCATGAATGTGTTTTCTTTTCTTAGTTATGTGACAAATGCCAATCTAAAATATAATTAGCATATGCATTGGATACATGATTATAACTTCTAGGTATGTGATTATAAGTAATAAAATCAAAGTATCGTTCCAAAATTCGTACCCATAGGAATCGTCGGAGTAGAGTAGGGTCTTGCACATGGTAACTGTCGTTTAATTGACATACGACTAACTCAGAGTCCAAGTGAACCTCTAAAGAATGAACAACATGTGAAATGACATCGCGTAATAGTTCTATGGCGACGCTATACTCAACCACATTATTTGATGATGGCTCTAGACGAACGCCACCTGAAGACACCAGTTATCCCTTGGGTGCGTAAATGACCCAAGCAACAAAAGCCATGTTCTGCATATGATGATTGGCATCATCCGCGAATCCTAAGTATACTGAACACTTCATCGACATCTTCCAACCAAGAGAAAACTTGATAAGCAAGCCGATGACATAAAGGAAAAGATGTATATACACTAAGATACACTAATATACAAAAGATCATTGTTAGGTGATTTATATGTACTAAAAAAGACACTAAACTACCCTCAATTAAATTGTCAACCCGGGGTAAGTAAACTTAGAGTTGTAGAAAAATATATGCCAAAGGAAAAAGGTTGGTAGGAGTATAATTTAACTAAGGAAAGAAACTATCTAAGGCTAATATACTAAAGCAAACCTATCTAATGAGCAAACCCTACTAAGAAAAATGAAACTAGGTAACCTAAGTACTTTTGGGCCAAGGATCGATGGATGGTTCCTAAGAAAGCAAGTAAAACCCTATGTAAAGCAAACTAGTTCAACAATAAGAAACAACAAACCACTAAGCATAATAAGCAAATGACAAAATCAAACTTCTTTAACTTGCCAACCTACATCCAATGAGCAACTACCCTATGAAAGCAAAAAAATAAGCAAGTAAGAAAAAACACCTATCTAACCTATTAAAGCAAATAGACAAGTAAGCAAAGACACCTAACTAACCTACTAAAGAAAAAGACAAGTAAGAAAAGGCAACTAACTAACCTACGAAAGAAAAAGACAAGTAAGCAAAGGCAACTAACTAACCTACAGGCAACTAACTACTGCAAGCAAAACCTCTCATTGAACAACTATCTAGCCTAAGAGGCAAGTGAACTAAATGCCTAATGCAAAACTATTTCTAATGCATGAAAGGAAATCTATTCTATTGAAATCAATAAAGGAAACTATCTCTTCTATGAAAACAAGAAACTGTTTTCTAATCTATGAAATTCAAATGCATTCTATACTAATATAAACAAACTTATGCTATACTAAATTTAGTCATTAACTACAACTTGAAATTGCAATCTAAATCTAAGAAAGAAATTGCATAACATAAACTAAACTAGCTCTATCTTAATAATTCAAATTGCAAAAAGGAAAAATACACATAAACAAAATTTAAAGACTATTTCAGCATATGACATGAAAGCAAATACGCAACTAAATGAAAAATTAAATAAATAAAACTAAATGACAACTAGATCAACAAACTAGAATTGAAAACTAAAGACTAATGACTATCCATCCACCGAAACCTCGTTAAAGAAAACATAAACTCAAATTTTTGTTCTATTCTATTTCAAACTATATTCTACAATCATAAATCAAAGCATAATCTAACATGTAAATGCATGTGGGGTTAGTGTATGAGTTTGAAAACTCGTTCCTAATTATAAAATCAATGCATATTAACAAAAATCCTCCATACTAACCTACAAAAGAGAATTAAAACAGTTAAACTACAACAACAAATTAAAGAAATGAAGAACAGTTCATGTACAGGAAATAAAGAGACATCTAAGCTATGAAATGCATAAATAACACAGAGAACAGTTACCAGACTGCTGGTGGGCCCCCTAGCAAGTCTTGGTCACCTCTCAAATGCACACCACGAGCTCAACAAAATGATTTCACCATTAAAACTTGAAAAACACAGTCTTATACAATTCTGGCAATTGAAAAATGCAAAAACAAAAGAAAATGTTTTTATCTCTATCCTCTACTTTGTCTACTTCTCCTTAGCTATTGTATGACCACCACAGTGGTATTTATAAGATTTACAAACCAAGTGGTTGACCAAAGGAGGTTCAAAGTGCTTCTAAAATTGTTAAATTTCATTAATGGTGCCCCTAACTGCCGAAACTGAGTGAGCCAATAATCGCCTTCTTTGGACAACTAAAATTGAGTTGTCATGAGTTTAGTAGCTGGAGGGGGAGATCATGACGAAAACCCATGTGCCCGATTTGTCCATCACTGGCCGCCAATGCCATAACCGCCAACTCGCCTTGCATTTTTGTGTAATACTGAGTGCTGGAACGAGTGTCGGATCAAGTGTCGAAAATAAGAACCATGAACTGCTCTTAATCTGTTCACAATTTCAGGAAAGGTTTACGTGGGACCTAATTGGGCATACTGCGCACAAAACCCATGTGCCAGATTTTTTCAGATTCCACTTCATCCTCCCAAAAATTAATGTTTAAGTTTGTTTCCTATAATAGTGCTGGATGAAGTACTAGACGAAGTGCTGGATGGAAAAACGCCTTGTGATTATGCCCTGTAACACCAAAAAAACATGAATTAACTCTTGGAAATCATAGAACATGATGAATTACACTTGATTTAATCATTAAACATGAATTATACATACCTTGTGCCAATCATACCATTTTATTATGAAATTCTTCAAAAAGTTCCTTTAAAATATGAAAAACACATATGTACATGTGGAAAAAGTGTATAATAATCGTCATAAAAGTGATCATATATCGGGCCCAACATTACCCCCACACTTAAGATTTTGTAGGTCCCACTGCAAACAAAAATAAATTTCCCTTTATGACTAACTTGCGAAGGAGGGGGTGGATTAGCTTTAGAAGCTTCTCCCTCTTGCCCGAGGGATTTTGACTTAGGATTTTTGTGGTGTTTTAATTGCATCTTGATACTATTATTGGTGGCAGTAATATCATCAACCTAACACCGTAGATAATTCATCTTGGCTTGTAGGACAACGTTATCATGGCATAAATGATAACTCAATGTTTCATGCTCTCTAAGTTTGAACTGGAGGGTTTGGAGTTTTTGGAGGATGTTGATGACATGTTAGGAAGCCTTGAGATTTATATTATACCCTTTATCATTTAAACCATGCAAAACAACAATTTTACCTCTGCAAAATTAGTTACAAAAGTGACTTCCCATAAGCGCAACAATTCTGGCCTGGCAAACTTGTGAAAAATAGGTATCAAAGTGACACCTGTAACTACAAGAAATTAAAACCTGTGTAATAACCGAGAGAGGTTTTTGTTTTTGAATATGTTCTTGACAAAATCCTCTCTTGGTTTTCAAAAATTCACTTTCAGTTTTTAGGAAATCACGCCAATAAAACATGGCTAAAACAGGAAAGACATAGTGTTTTATTTCCTAAAAAACTAGGCCTCTAAGAGAATTGAATATATCAAAAACCATAATGTATATTTAGAAACTGAGAGAGTTTATTGTTTTTTAATATGTCCTTGATAAAAACCTCTATTGGTTTTCAAAAATTCACTTTCAGTTGTTAGGAAAACACGAAACGAAAATATGACTAAAATAGGAAAAACAAAGTGTTTTATTTTCTGAAAGTATAGGCCTCTAAGATGATAGAATATATCCCAAACCATAAAGTATATTCAAAAAATGATAGAGGTTATTGTGTTTTGGTATGTTATTAACACAAACCTCCTCCAAGTTTCAAAGTTACTTTCCCATTTGTTGATAATCCCATCTTGAAGTTGGTTACTCAAAACTTGCAGAAGCGTAGCGTGCTCTTAGCAGAAGCACAACGTTGCCTTTGATAGGGATTTTGGAGGCCTTCCCAGAGGATTTTTGGGCTGAAAGTGGTATGGGTGGAAATTTTGTGATGTATTCTACACAATGGAACCATCAAGCACTGCAAATGACTTCTGCAAACCTCTGAAAAGCTGACTTCGAGTCAAGATGGCCAAATGTGCAGAAACCCTCCTATAGTGATTGTATTTGGGGGATTTCTCTCAAACAATAAGACCTGTGCATAAAATGAATGAGTTTTTTGTTTCTTGGTCTATTATTGACAAAAAACCTCTTTCACTTTTGTCAAATTCATCCTCCGTAATTCAGAAACCAATTTTGAAGTAAATCTTTGACCAAGACAATCATTTGAAAATTGATGACAAGGAATTATGACATGACCATGATGAAAATTTATGACTTTGGATGAGTGGAGGGAGTAGCAAGGACACCTAGGCATACCAATGACCATTTTAAAACTAAGAGATGTCAAATTGTATTTCATAATTTTATTTTGAAAATATAACAATTTGACCTAATAACCCTATCAATCACATGAAAGAGAAAACTTGATCACAGGTGACTGACAGACTGACAAATACTAATAAAAGGCTTGGTTTTTATTGGTAGGTAGGGTGAATCAGGAGAATTGTTATTTCCTTTCATCAATCTGTAACAATTCAAACAACTATTCCTCTTTTCATAAGCTTGTAATACAGATGACAATAAGTATTTAATAGTTGTTATTGCTCTGTATTTTTCACAAAGAGTAGTTAAGTATAAAAAGAATGCACATCAAGATTATAACACACATAATGATGTCAACAATATATAATTTTAGCATACCAATACAAACAACTGCTGATATAATATCCCAAGACATTGTAAGAAGACAGTATGATAGAATTTTGACAGAAATCCTACTTCCTCTTCTCATGGGTTTGCTATACAAATGGGCAATGCTTAGCATTTTTAGCTCAAGAAAATTCCCCCTAGACCGAAGATATGACACGTCCTCGTGCCATGAATTAGTAATAGGCTTCTTGGTCTTCTTGCCTAATGAGGCTGCAGGGTTATCAACAAGTTTCTTGGACTTTTGGTCCAGTAAAGGAATAGCTTGAGCATGAGGGTTTGGGTGGAGTAACAGTCCCTAGATCAAGAGTCTTCTTGATAGTCTTAATTGTAAGATGAGGGTTTGAAAATTGGTAAATTAACTCATCCCATGATTTCTCCTATTTTTCCAACTTGGCTAAGACAAGTAGTTTGATAAGGTCGTGGTAAAATAGGTTGTTATGGGGATTGGTTACATCCTTCCTCACTTGGGAAGACATCTTCTCAAGACTCTTTAAGAAGTAAAAGGGAAAGTTACAATGGCTTATGGAACTGAAAGTGAGCTAATAATAGAAATTGACAGACTTTAAAGACAGAATATCTACCTTCACATGTAATTAATCTGGTGATGACTATGAGAGGGTTCATTAGCTCCTCTTTTATCCACTTGGAGTATCCCTTAGCTCCATAGATGTTCTGAAATTTGGTCTTGAAAACCCTGTTATAGCTTGCTCTTGGAAACTGGTGGTGTTTAAATCAACGGTCTCCAACTCTTGGGAGCTTTGTGGTTGAGGCAATGATTCCTCAGAGGCCACAAACATAGTGAATAGGAGTTGAGGTAGGCTAAGAGTGTTTCGTTGTTGTTGATTTTTCCACCATGCTCACTCAATCCACTTGCATATGTGATGTCAAACCTACAATGAACAACCTGTAATAAAAATAAACCAACAGAGTGGTCTGTTAAGGACATATACAACAATTTATAGCACACATGAGTTTAGCACTTCAAAATAAAATGACTGTTTCTATAATAATCTATATCATGAAAAAAATACATGAATTTTTAAAAAGATTTATTTCTTCTAGGCAATGTTATCATTTGTCAACTCATGAACCCCTCCTCCACTATAAGTATTATGACACATCACAATAAAAAATATAGGAAACTATTCAGTTCTCCCGATAACCAAAGATTTACAGTTTGTAAAGTGTAAAGATAAATGTCACAAATTGGTTTGGCGAGACAGTTACAAGATGGCCCCACCTATAGGATAAGAGATCCTATATATAGATAAGAAGAGGTAAGCAAGAGAGTTTCAAGATAGTCTCAGAGTTAGTTCCCAATGTCAAGCTTATGGATTTAATTAACCTTAGCTTAACCATACATACTTCATGTCAACTTTGTCTACAAGTAATGTTGTACATCAGGACAAGTTTAAATTTATTATTTATTTTTTTTCAGATTACCATCCTTGCTAGGTAGAATGCCCCGCTTCCAGCAAGCCTGTTCAGTACTCTGTTGGCAGCCAATTCAATTTTTTAATTGCCGTAAAAGCTGCCTACACCTATGTCTCTTGAACTTCAAATTTCTATCGCATTTTGCAAACAGAAGACATTTTTATTTCATGCGAAATTTGCAAATTGGTTTCGATTTAGTTTTCACGACTGAAAGCGTGAAAACTCCTCCATCACTATTTGGACTGTCGTGATTTTCTCAGTGATATTCTGAAAAGCACTTACCTTTGGTTTGCTATTAAGTGGCTGGGATGATTTTCAAACTACGTCCATTTACCTACTTTTACTTTGATTGCGCATTTTGATTTTATTTGATTAATAAGCCATTGAGCATGCAAATTTATTGGTTACATTTGATTCTATAAGGGTCATGGTTGATTTTGGTTTTATATGGTATGATCCTTATTGTTATGATCTCTTGACTTATCGATTTTATGAGATCTTTTGTTACAATATTTTAAAAACTTCGAATCAAAACATTTGACTATGCAACAAGCGCATTGGTAATATTATGAGTTTCATGGAAATAGCTTGAAGTTATGAAATGGTGCGTTGGTTAACTTTGGGTTTTGGTTTAATGGTTTTAAGTTATGCAATGACTCATTGATATAATATATGGTCTTGGTATGGCAAGTTGATACAATTATCCACCGCCCAAATTGTCGGGTTGTTCAATTCATATGGTTTAAACGATATTATGGTGGATGGAACAACACTGTACTGTGCCATTATTATCTTGCATGGCGGTAATAATCCCACCACCTTCGCACGCATACAATTAATTCATTCCCCTTTGAGCACTTGTAGCTATTAGCCGTAACGATTTTCACCTCTGTGTATTGTATTGTTCAATCCAAACCCTACTATGCACCCAAACCATGGCTCCAGTCATAAGGGCCGAGCCCAACGGTTGCCAAGCATTGCTGATGTTTGATGGCGCTTATAGTGACTTGGAGGAATTCAGATGGCTCCCGTTCATACGAAGATTCAATGGTTATAACCCTAGCGTGGCTCGACAATTTGCGTTAACCTTCGATGGCTGCCAAGCCAAGGTTGGGGATGTGCAGTTGGAAATTGATGAACAATTTATTAGTTTGGCTACCAGTCTGCCTGCTACTGGATAGAAGTGGTTGAAAAATTGCAAAGTGAAAGATGTCCCGTGGACATTGTTCTTCCGATCTCGGATGGTGAACTCTTATGACAAAGGATTGCCCGCAAATATGCTAAAGCAATGCTGGCATGACCTGCTAATGATAACCAAGCAATTCATTACTTGCGAGGGAAGGTATGGGTTCGTTTTCTTGTTTCACCTTCGTCTATTGATGGTTTTTATAGGCTACGAGCTTAATATGCCTCACTACCTACATAGGAGTCTGTTTAAGATGGCTAAAAGGTACAAACGCAACCAGGCTGATACCAGCCTCTTCCATTATGGGTTAATTAAAATGCTTATGGTTTATGAGTTGGGGTTACGTCATGATTGTTGGAGTGATTTTCTCAGTCGTAATGGCTTTGAAGACTCAAGCCCACCACAAGTTGATAAACCTATGGTAACCGAAGGCAAGTCGGTACCACCTATGCCTTATAGTGCTCTCTTACCCAAACCCCTACTCGATTCACCTATGGACCTACCCAATTCTGTGACCCAACGTATGGAAATTCCTAAACCTGTAGCCAAAAATCCTAAAGCTAAAACTGGTGCAAATTCTAAAGGCAAGAAAAACGCCCGGTTAATCTCTCGCATGGCAAAAAATAAATCGAGACCCCCTATCAACCCGGAGCCTATTATGGTCAGTGAAGATTCTGACTCGGAGATTGAACATTTCCTTGCAAATGAGTATCCCTACTCAAAAGGTCTGAGTGACAAACCCTCATACGACTTTGTCAAAAACCTACCACCTCGTTTGCGGAATGATCTCAATTCTCCAGGCATTGAAATGCCTTGTGGAACCCTCGGTAACTTGTCGAAACCCTCTCCTGCTCAACCAACTGCTCCACCATGCGATCAATGTGGCTTATGGTTGGAAAAATACTACCTAGATGTGCCGATGTTGGAATCTAGAATTCATGCTCTGGAGGATCAAGTGGCGAAACTCACCAGTCATAAAGCGAAGGTGCAACCCACTGACAAGAGACAACAAACAACAGGTTCAATTCTATTCAAGAACGTCGAGTCGGATACAACAATTGTCAATTCAAAATTGGCATAGCCCGAGCAACCTCGCTGGTATGATTGTCCCCTGTTTATATGTGACACACTCATAAGCTTTGTTTACAACGTGGATTGGTGTCGACACATAAGCATGCATTGTTGTATATAATTTCGTTTTGATAAATCAAATTTCGTTATCGTTTTAGTTTTGATTTGATCCTATTAATCATAATGTGGATTTGATTGTTTTAAATTGGTTACAATTGAATGTTCTGTTGCATCTATTATAGACACAAACTGTTTTGCATTTCAAATTTTGAAACATGATCTATGTTTTGATCCGAATTGGTTATGATGATCATGATGGGTAAACGATGATTATCTGTTACAATTTTGTTTACATATGACTTTGACCAGCTCAGATACGGTTTGGATTATGTTTAAAAAAAGGTTTTGTTTTATATTTACCCAAATCGTGAATTGATACAAATCATAACAGTCATGCAAGTCCTAGCCAGTCAATTCATTGTGGCTCGTCGACCCTGTTCTCTTTTGAATGGAAATGACAATGGATATTCGGTTACGAATGGATTTGTAAAACGGAAATGATCATGCCCAGGATGACGAGTTGTTCTATATTTGATTCAAACCCGATTTTATTTGATTGCTACCCAGCTTATGGTTATCAATGCTGTTGAATTTTGACTGTGTAACGCCCAGCAATCTAAATCTATGGAAAAGATGGTTAATACTGTTATGCACTTTTCATTTTGACTGTATCGTAACAACCTTTCCATATTGGTTTTTGATTGAAATAACAAGAATCTTATGCATATCGTTACAGCAGTATCAAATCGATGTTGACCATGGTAGATTATGAGTTTGTTGGATTAAATTATGGTTGTGATTGTATTGGATTACATCGAATCTCATATGATACGATTCACCATTCATTTCGTTTAATATGAAACAATTTGATTGCTATATGACCTAGTTTTATGGTAACTGAAAACAAAGCATTCTTTACTCTGTTTCGATTGCATTCATTTTGATATTGTTTAATTTGAATGATAATTTCACTTGAATAATTGGTAATTCATTTTTTGATGATTAATAAGAGATGACTGGATTTTATTTTATTTGATTGCTATCTGGTCTTGTATGCTATTCTTGACTAGCTACAGAATCAAAAGATTCTGTAGCTAAGTCTGTGGAATAAATTTTTTATTGTTTTCTTAATGAAATATCTTTCTAATTGGATATTTTTGTTCTATTGCAGGTAAATTCGAATTGGCAGTAGATATGATGAGCAGTTAGGGGATGTTTCAAAGATTTCACTTGCATTTTATTTTC
>ML785587.1:350289-389809 GCA_009831015.1 Picea engelmannii
AGAACAGATCTTTGGTTTATCTCCATAAAAGATAAAAACTATCTCTAAAATCCATATACTTTGGACATGCCTCTAAGTCTTACAAACACCGGATTGACAATCATTTACACTCTAATTTGCTAGGGTAGATTAGAGCTCAACAGGGTTCTCTTGCTAACATCGATTTGTTATACTTAGTCTTGCCTTCTGATGAAGAAGTAATTGAAGCAATGACTAGTCCGGACAAACCTTGGGAAGATTTTCATCATAGATCATATTTTCTCCCAGAGTTAATCCGAATTGAAGCAGGAGAATTCACCGTGACCATGACGGGAGATCAGTTGTGTCCTATTAATCTCTTAACTACACATGAAATTTATGATGAGGGAAATATGACAACTATCGCTGAAACTATACCAATCAACATCTCTCGAAACCATGGCATCGTGGAGAACGTCTTCGTCGGAGTGGATTGCTCCCCTGAAGAGATTCAAATCTACATGAATGTTTTCAAAGAATTCCGCAACGTTTTTTCCTGGTCTTATGAGGAAATGCTAGGTATCGATCCAAAAATAGTTTAACATGAAATCACAACGTATCCTGATGCCAAGCCTGTTCGACATAAGATTCATCTAGTTAATCCCAAGAAAGCAACAACCATCAAGATTGAGGTTGAGAAATTTCTAAAGGTAGGTTTTATCTATCCTATCCATTTGACTCAATGGGTGTCAAATCCTATGCCGGTCAATAAAAAACAAGGCATGATTCGTGTATGTACCAATTTCCGTGATTTGAACAAGGCATGTCCCAAAGATAATTTTCCAACACCATTCATTGGCCAGATCATTGATGAATGTGATGGTTGCGAAGCCTTTTCTTTCATGGATGGTTTTTCGGGATATAATCAAATCCAAATCAAACCCGAAGACCAACACAAAACGACATTCATTTTTCTGTGGGGTACATTTGCATATCGTAAGATTCCTTTTGGCCTTAAAAATGCTGGAGCCACATTCCAGCGGGCCATGTATTTTTCTTTTCATGACCTCAAGCATATAGTCGAGGCCTACCTAGATGATTTAGCATCCCGATCTCACAAGAGAATGAATCATCCCACACACCTTAGAATAATCTTCGAACACTATCGCTACTTTAGGATTCGCTTGAATACAAACAAGTGCAACTTTTGCATAACGTTAGGATGTTTGTTAGGTTTCATTGTATCAACAACAAGGATCATGGTCGATCCTCTCAAGGTGGAGGCAATAATCCAGTTTCCCCCCCCACACACAATCCTTCAACTTCAGAGTTTACAAGGCAAGGTGAACGTTTTACGATGCTTCATCGCCAACTATGCCGAAATCACCAAGGGCTTTATGTGCTTACTGAAGAAATACGTTCCTTTTTACTGGGACGAAGCCACTCAACGCTCTTTCGACGCATTAAAACATGCCCTCACAACTGCACCTCTGCTATGGCCACCTAACTATAACAAATATTTCTTATTATATCTGGCTGCCGCAGAGTCAACCATTGGCATGGTTTTAGTTCAGGAAGATGATTCGTTCTCAGAATACGTGATCTATTACCTGATCCGAGGCCTCATAGGACCGAAACTCAATTATTCTCATATCGAAAAACTTGCGTTAGCAGCAGTTCATGTTGTTCAATGGTTCCGTCATTATGTTCTGTTTCGCAAGACCACCATCATTGCTGTCGTGAATCCATTCTAGTACATGTTGACATGATGGGTTATAGGTGGAAAAATCAGTAGATGGATAGTCATCCTCCAGGAATTTGACTTAGACTTCGTTTCAACAAAGTCCAAAAAGTCATTGGTCTTTGTAGAGCTTATTTTATAACTTTCAGTTGAGTCAAGTGACGTTGTGCCTGAAGAATCACCTATCCGGGGAGATATGTTTTTGATCACATCTTCAGATCCTTGGTATGGAGATATACTTATCTATCTTTAGACTTTGAAGTTCCCCACTACTGCTTCTCGTGATGATTGTCGGTGTATATGCCATCAGGCTAAGAATTATCTCATACTCGATGATACATTGTATCAGAGAGGTGTAGACTTCATCTTACGTCGATGTATCACACATGAGGAGGCCGTCATCGTGCTCAATGATTGCCATACTGGAGCTTGTGGCGATCCTCTGTCTGGGTAGGAAACATCCCAAAAGATTCTACGAGCAGGTTACTTCTGGCCGACAGTTATCAAAGATTGTATGGAGTCAGTCAAGAAGTGCCATCCGTGACAAATATTCTCTCGGAAGATGAGGGCACATCCCGCTCCCATGTTTCTTGTCATCACAGTTGGTCCCTTCATCAAATGGGGGATTGATTACACTACTTGCAACCCCCCTTCAACAAGGGGCACCTCTATATCATCATAGCTGTCAACTACTTAACTAAGTGGGCGAAGCTATGCCAACATTTAAAGATGATGGAGATATTGCAGCTCTCTTTTTATTCAACTAGATTATAACAAGGTTCAGTGTCCCAAGAGAGATTGTCACTGACCACAACAATCATTTTCAGAACCAAATGATGATCGAGTTAACATCAAATCTTGGGTTATGGAAAGAGAATTCATCACCCTACTACCCCCAAGCCAATGGGCAGGTAGAAGTTGTAAAAAAAACTCTTAAGACTATTCTACAGTGAACTATCAACTCAGCCAAGTCAAATTGGCATTTGATGTTATACTCGACATTATGGGCTTACTGAACATCTGTTAAGACTGCAACCGGTTTCTCACCTTTTCAACTCATTTACAAGCTGGAGGCAGTCTTGCCCATCGAATGTCAGATCCCATCTCTAAAATTGGCAGTAAAATTATTGCCAGACACTTCTCCACTTAAAGAACGGTTAGTACACCTTGAGCAGCGTCGTGATGCGGCCTTGGCCAACGAGGCTCACAAACATAAGGTCAAGTGTCAGTATGATAGGTCCGTTTGTCCTTGGATTTTCTCTGAAGGCAAACTTGTCCTGGTCTATGACCAAGACAAGGACCCCCTGGGGGCAAGAAAATTCAAACCCATGTGGTTCGGACCCTTCATCATCAAAGAGGTATTAAAAAAGGGCACTTATCATCTAGTTGATTTTGAAGGGAACGCTTTGGTGGAGCCTAGAAATGGGCTCTACCTCAAGAAGTATTACTCATAGGCAGGTCACTGTGGGTAACTTTTTGTAACATATGTATAGTCTTTGTACTATTACTTTTTAGTTTCTTTTAAGTGTTATGGGCATGTCATTGATGTTATCTTTCGTCAATATGGTATATGTCAAGGGATGCTGAGGTGTTCGTTGGATATGCATATGGTGCTAGTCGGCACACTCGGAGGCTTGCCTCCGTAGCTTGGGTAATCTTTACACCGCAGGGAAAGTTATTATCTTCTGGAGGTACATGCTTAGGTGACACCAAAAATAATGTCGCCGAGTATAGTGAAGTTATTGAGTTGCTCTGTGATGCCTTGTCATTGGGTATCTCTCATATCTGAGTCTATGTTGATGCTCAACTGGTTGTGTCTCAGGTAAATAGAGTATACCAGGTTCATGATCCAACCTTACACCGACGATTCCTTAGGGTACATCTCTTAGAATGAAACTTTGATTATATTACATGTTTTCATGTTCCTAAGAGATTAAACCAAATTACAGATACTCTAGCTAATCAAATTTTAGATTGGCATCTTGCACACATATGAAAGAACATTGACATAAGCATGTAAATAATTTTTTGCACACGTGATCCATAAGACACAAAAGATAAAAAAAACCATATATAACATCATAAAATAACCAGAGTACATATATGGACGCAAGCACCTCAAAAATGGGACTAATAACAAGTCACATGGTTTATACCCTAAAAAAATATATACAAGTAGTGCTCATGGCACGCAAAAAGTCTAAATAGGTTCAGGGCCTATGGGCCCTATTATAATAGTCCACAACATGGGCTAAACTCCTAAACAATCGGACCCACGTCCGAGGTGCCCCCACTACATGAGGCTGCATGGATGGCAATAGGTCCTCTATCTCTTCCATTGGGACTATGTGAGTGAGTGCAGTGAAGTTCCACTCAACTCGTCTAAGGACCCTCTCAGTCTCCCCGATTGGGAGGTTTCCTGCTACTGCTGGTCCCCCGGCGGTGGAAGCTGCGGCTTCTGGTCGAGGTCGACGCCTGTTATGTGCATAATTGGTAGATTGCACGGGTGCCACATCTGCATGAAAAAAATGTATACCCGTCAAATACTCTGGCATATAAAAAAAATAAAAATGATATATATAACAAAAATGACATAAAAATGACATATACAAAAAAAAATAAAAATACAAAGGTGGAGACTTACCCATCTCCCCTCGCTCCTCACTAGGAGGCACGGGTATCTCAGGATCTCTAGAAAAGTCTATCCCTGCATATGGGTAATCCTCAATCACATGGATCTGCCATGATAGCCACGCAAAAAAGTCATCATCGAAGGACTCATTGGTCCTTCCACCACCCTGTCGCAGCAGTAATACTGCGCATTTACATATAGCAGGAAAAGAGGCTTGATGTCCTCATACCACTTCCTGAGGACTAAATCTCGGAACTCTTTCAAAGAAGAATGAACAAAAAATCATCCCGAACCCGAAGTTCCTCTGTGTCCATTTTTGGCAATCTGTCAATTGCCTCTTCATACACTCAAGTAGTGTGGTACTCCAGTCAAAAATCTGTGCATTCAAGCACTGGATAGCACAGTTCATCTGTGCGTGAGACGCCTGATGCAAGGTTGCTGAACCGGTAATCCGCCCAATCAGCAATAATATCGCCTGCAATGATAGGTCAATGATCTTGTTTATGGGCACCTAGGAGCTCAAATGGTTAGTCCCAGCCTCACATTGCAGGGCTATCAATTCCGATATGTTAAGCAACCTCGCTGGAAACGTCCTGAAATTGACTGGTTCCCCTCTCCTTGAGAGGCCAGTCAAAAAATAGATATCCTCGGTGGTGGGCACCAATGATTTCCCCTCTAGCATAAAGGCCTATGCATCAGGGTGCCAATAGCCAATCAAGGCATTCAGTATCCTCGATTGCGCTCTCATAAATGGATACAGGAAGAACTTCAGAAAACCACATTGCATCAATGCGACCACGACATTCAGATCTCTCGCAACCAACTCACTAATTGTTTCATGCTCCCTTTCCCTCCAGTGGACATACATCCTGCCAAAACAACCAAGTTCAGGAGGTTCAGTGCTTGGTCTTTAGTTCTTTTTGACAATAAAAGGGGGTCCACGCGTGCTGTCGAGGTGACAGTTGCGTGTACACGTGAGCAGGATTTACTCTGCATGAGTGTACATGTGGCCTATCTAGAGACAGCCTGCGTGGACCTAGGGCCGACCTTTTAAAGGTTGACACCCACCCAAAAAATGAAATCAAATGCAAAATTAAAGAATTGAATAGCTAGATAGGGGAGTTTGTACTTACTTGGTCCAAGCGGAAGTTCGTTTCATCCACTGTAGCTCCCGAAATCACCGTTTTTAGCAAAGGGGGTCTTTTGGCGCCAGAGTCAATTTCTAAATCAACAATGGTGATAATGAGCTGCCAACTTCTATTTATAGACTTTTTGGCCTCTTTTTATCAATTTTTTGGCCTCCCTTATCAGTTTCTTTATACCAAAAACCATTTAGAGTGATTCAGGAGTTATATGGGAGGGATTTGATTAGGTATTGGGACACCTTTTTTTGAGTTTTGAGAAAATTTTGACGGTCCATGAAATTTTTTCCAAGAATCAACTTGAGCATATAGGTTAGGTTACTACCCCGACTTTTGTGTCTCGTTGTCTTTTTCCTCTGCCATAGGATCGATCCCATCAGGTTGTAACAAAGAACCATCATATCTGCTTTAGAAGTGTTGCAACTTGGTGGTAGAGATTACTAGAACATGGATGCCCTAGGTAGGTCTTGGTTGCATTATGGTGTCCATGCCGTCTCTCAAACACTGTAGACTCGAGAGTCCTTATAGTCTTTCCTGAATATGAGTTTGAGCCTCAATTGTATGATTCTTCTTCACTCTTGATCTCACCCTCAGGACTCCCAAAAAACTAACGGGTCTCCTTTTAATCCCTTTTCAGACCCTCTAAACATGAAAAGATTTCCAAGTGATCTTGTGGCCTTTCACTCTCGTTAAACTAAAATTTGAAGTCATGTCTGTCCGACGGTAGTTTACCCCTTTTTCAGTCCGGACGGTCAACTGTATGAACAAAGGTATACTCTATGGAATTTCCTTTCTTTAGAAGAGTACTCTCAGGTATAATTTTATCCCTTTTTCGAGCCCGAGGGACTAAACTTACGAAAAAGAAACCCCCACGGAGTCCATAGTTAAGCTCTTTTCAGGCTCCCTAAAATTGAAAAGATTGTCGAGTGACCTTATTCTTTCACACTCGTTAAATTGGTCCAGAAGAATATTCCTGACGGAGTCCATAGTTAAGATTTTTTCAGACTCCTTAAAAATGAAAAAATGGCCGAGTGATCTTGTCCTTGTCACACTCGTTAAAATGGTTTCGAATCGACGTCTAATCGGTGCTAGTTTCCCCCTTTTTCGAATCAACTAGACTATATTTGAAAAAGGTACCCCAATGGAGTCTCCTTTTATGTTTTTTCAGACTCTCTAAATATGAAAAACCACCGAGCTTACCTTCTTTGGGCTCGTTAAACTTACATCGAAGGACGTTACCATTGTGTGTTTTATTAACCGCATTTGCATACCTTATACACCAGCCTTGTGACAGTTTGCTTCTGTGTCTTAACACCTTTGGCCGCCGGAGGATTTTTCCTGAGTATCATTTTACTAGAATATCAGTCTTGTCCTTGTGCCTTGAACTTGTATGTTTGCAATACTCGTTGCTCCATTGTAACGTAATATTCCTTTATTCATTTTTCCACAATTATTGAAAAGAACAAAAAAATCAAATATGCCCCAAAAAGAGGAAGGGAAAAGTATTTTCTTTATTGGCAGCATAATGATTCGCCCTTGGATAAAGCACATATGTCCATTTGTTCATCATACTATGGGATGTAGTACGACCTTAGGAATCTTTTCTCACTATATAGAATTGTGTCCTCCATCGTTTGGTTATTCTTCCAAACATATGGAGAGCTTGCGTTGCCTCCTGCTTCATTGAATTATGATTAACATACATGCTGCCTGAGTCTCATCATTTGTCGTGCTATTGTCCAAGGGAAGTTTTTCACTAAGCCTGAGTCAACCCCTTTGCAATATGTCTCTTGTTTGCATACCTGGCCATCCTGAACATCCAATCAAGTTCTTGTTAGAAATCATTGAAGCCTTCAGTCTGATCATCAAGATTATCAAGTCCATGACCGACGAGCCATCGAAGACCTCTGGGTAGTGCAGTCGTACACTCATATTATACTCCTACCTGAGTTTTGAAGATTTTGAAGTTGTTGCTCGAGCTCTGAAGATCTCATCTCCAACCATCAGGCCGAATAAACTTCTGGAAGATGGATACTCTATATGTATATCTTTCTGATTTTGAGATGTAGCTCCACTGTGTATTGTTCGCGGCTACTCTTTCTAGTTATTTGACATGGATCTACAATGTATTTAATTGGTAGCCATGGTTCTATTTTATTCTGAGCATGGGTATGCCCGCCTCGGTGAGACATTTGTTCTTTTGTAGATGACACCTCCTGGTTCCTGATCCTTGGGCTCAATCGTTCGACACATCAGTAAAGATTGGTAATGTATTTCGGCCATCAGATGCTCTTCTGACCTCACACATTAGGGGGCATCTTTTATAACCCTAAATTGTACCACACATGCTTACCTAGCATCAGGCCAACTCATATCCCTTCTTTGCCAAAGCACTACTGAACAACTCTTTCAAAATCCTCTTTTATAAAGGCCCACGCGCCCTAATCTATTACTGCACACGTGTACACACTGGCTGACCCAAAACAACCCACGTGGACCGACAAAAGCATGAAAAAAGGAAAGTTTCTGATGGAACAAAAAGATATGGGTGAGTTAACTGAAACTCCCGGCCATGCATGGCCGAGGGTTCGTCCAAATACCTAGCTCCTTCTAGCCTATAAAAGAAGGGGTAGGGGTCCCATTTGGAAAGAGGAAAAATATAACAAAGAAACTCTGCCCATTTATGTATTCCCATTGTCCCAACCCTTTAGTCTTTCCTTATGCCAAAGGAGATTCAAAGCAAAGTAGTTGAAGGACAAAAGAAGAGGAGCCCAGGATCAGGTTCAAGGAGCAGTGGACGGTCTCAACTTTTGTAAGTTGACTCATTCAAAGTAATAAAGAAAATGCTTTTCCCGTCCCAATTCATGAACTATTTATAGTTTGATCAGTACATGTTTGATTTCTGACCCATTAGTATATAAGTAGTATGCATGCATAGTTGTTGCTCGTCTTGAATGCAGGTCAGATTTGGAAGGAGTATTGCGAACAAGTAATCAAGCACAACGGAGGATCGACATCAAACACCGGTAACGAGGTAGGTTGATCTTTCCATGAATTTACTAAGAAAAGGAGATTTAAATCTAGGGATGAAGGTAGAAAGTAATTTATATTCAGTGATATCTACATGAAAAGTTTGAACTCTATTTGCTAGTCCGTAGGGTGTTTTTCCCAACAACACAGTGTCACTTCCTTATACAGTGGTGAAGAGTTTCAAGAGAAAATGCTTTGGAATGCCTTAAGAACAAGACGATGAAAGTCTTTGCAAAAACATGGCTAATTACAAAAAATCATTATTCATTTGATGCTTAGCAGACAACAGAGTTCAAGTGTAACAATGTTTTGAAGAAAAATCCTTCTTTTATATTTCCTTGAACTATCTACCCCTGATGAGATAAATACCTATAGAGATCTCTATAACAATTTGCAAAAGCCACACTCTAAAATATAATAAACTAATGATATTAATGAGATCAAGTCATAGGAACATGTATCTCATAGTTGTTTTATTAAAAGAAAATGTAAATTGAGGTTGCATTAGACTTCTAAGCTAAACTAACAACATGCATCTTTTATTTACTATCCTACCCTACCTAAAAAGAAAGGGAAAATATTTATTCAAGTGTAAGAACTCTTCCAATGTAACCATGTGCGGAGAAAGATAAGAAACATACTCATATCCATATATGAAAAATTTACCACAGTGATTACCTAGATATGAAGAACCAAGCAACCTACTTGTTTTGGCATTAGAAGGTGTTGAAGAAGAGAATAGTATTGTGGCTTGATGACCTCTTGAAACGAAATGTCAATGTAATCTTGATGTTCATCAACAGTAATTTCTATGCTCTCCTTCATCATGCTATGCATATCTTCTTCTTCTTGATGATTGATTTCTGAAGTACATGAAGGATCTTCTGAGATGGATGTTGAGAACTCCTCAATCTTAGGTCTTAATGATTGCTCTCTATTGGATGTAGTCCATAATTTTTCAGCGTCCTTCGCATTTTGGCAAGGAAAATCATTTTGTAGCTCATAGGACCTTGACTCTTTTAATATTTCCAGAGAGGTAGACAAGTTCTTGGCTGCTGCCAAAATATGTTCTTCTTGAAAAGAAGAAATCTTGGCTGCTGCTAGGATTTGAGAAAGTTCCCTCAAGATAATGGTTGCTTCTGAGTTCATATTTCCATTTGATAAAACTTGGTTCACACAAAGATGATGTACACAAATTTAATATCCCCTGATGGTGGTGTAAAAGAAAAGGTTGTATTTTTTGGTTCTGTGGAAGGCTCTAGTGGTCTTGCCTCCTGTCCCAATACTACTACTGCTTCAATTTTTTTGTTCTATAGTGCTCCCCGTTTTAGTCTCTTTTAGAAACTTCTTTAGCTCTTTGGGTTGAGCTAGCTTCTGCTTCTCGTTATTGGTCTACAAAGCTTATGAGTGGAATGTTCCTTCCCCCCAAAAGGTCGGAAGGAACCTTGGTTGTAAGGTCTGATTTAGATTTAACGTATCTACCTTTTGGGTCTCTAGGCCTATTCATGAAAGTAAACAAAAACAAAAGGAAAAAATACCATTGGGTTTGGGGGAACCTACTATAGTAGATGCATAGGTTCTTACCTTTCATCTTAAAGTTCCCCCGCCACCAATATAATGCTAAGGTCTAGGAATGATCTATTTCCTAACTACTTCTTACCTTAAGACAACTCCCCAACAATGACGGAAAAAATGATGGGTGTTATATATGCACTAAAAACATACTAAAAACCCTCAATTAAATTGTCAACCCGGGGTAAGTAAAATTAGAGTTGTAGAAAAATATATGCCAAAGTTAAAAGGTTGGTAGGAGTATAGTCTAACTGAGGAAAGCAACTATCTAAGGCTAATCTACTCAAGAAAACCTATCTAATGAGAAAACCCTACTAAGAAAAATGAAACTAGGTAACCTAAGTACTTTTGGGCCAAGGATCGATGGATGGTTCCTAAGAAAGCAAGTAAAACCCTATGTAAAGAAAACTAGTTCAACAATAAGCAAAAGCAAACCACTAAGCATAATAAGCAAATGACAAAAACAAACTTCTTTAACTTGCCAACCTACATCCAATGAGAAACTACCCTATGAAAGAAAATAAATAAGCAAGTAAGAAAAATCACCTATCTAACCTATTAAAGAAAATAGACAAGTAAACAAAGACACTTAACTAACCTACTAAAGAAAAAGACAAGTAAGCAAAGACAACTAACTAACCTACGAAAGCAAAAGACAGATAAGCAAAGGCAACTAATTACTGCAAGCAAAAATTCTCATTGAACAACTATCTAGCCTAAGAGGCAAGTGAACTAAATACCTAATGAAAAACTATTTCTAATGCGTGAAAGGAAATCTAAATGCTCAATGCAATGCATGAAAGGAAATCTATTCTATTGAAAGCAATAAAGGAAATTATCTCTTCTATGAAAACAATAAACTGTTTTCTAATCTATGAAATTCAAATGCATTCTATACTAATATAAGCAAACTTATGCTATACTAAATTCAATCATTAACTACAACTTGAAATTGCAATCTAAATCTAAGAAAGAAATTGCATAACATAAACTAAACTAGCTCTATCTTAATAATTCAAATTGCTAAAAGGAAAAATACTCATAAACATAATTTAAAGACTATTTCAACATATGACAAGAAAACAAATAAGAAACTAAATGATGAATTAAATAAATAAAACTAAATGGCAACTAGATCAACAAACTAAAATTGAAAAATAAAGACTAATGACTATCCATCCACCGAAACCTCGTTAAAGAAAACATAAACTCAAATTTTTGTTTTATTATATTTCAAACTTTGTTTTAAACTAGATTCTACAATCATAAATCAAAGCATAATCTAACATGTAAATGCATGTGGGGTTAGTGTATGAGTTTGCAAACTCGTTTCTAATTATAAAATCAATGCATATTAACAAAAAGTATCCATACTAACCTGCGAAAGAGAATTAAAACAATTAAACTACAACAACAAATTAAAGAAATGAAGGAACAGTTCATGTACAGGAAATAAAGAGATATCTAAGCTATGAAATGCATAAATAACAAAGAGAACAGTTACCAGACTATTGGTGGGCTCCGCAACAAGTCGTGGTCACCTCTCAAACGCACACCACGAGCTCAAAAAAATGATTTCACCATTAAAACTTGAAAAATGCAGTCTTATACAATTCTGGCAATTGAAAAATGCAAAAACAAAAGAAAACATTTTTATCTCTATCCTCTACTTTGTCTACTACTCCTTAGCTATTATATGACCACCACAGTGGTATTTATAAGATTTACAGACCAAGTGGTCGACCACAGGATGTTCGAACTACTTCTAAAATTGGTAAATTTCACTAATGGCGCCCTAACTGTCGAAACTGAGTGAGCCAATAATCGCCTTCTTTGGACAACTGAAATCGAGTTGTCTGGAGCTTATTAGCTGGAGGGGGAGATCATGAAGAAAACCCATGTGCCTGATTTTTCCATCACTAGCCGCCAATGCCATAACTACCAACTCGCCTTGCGTTTTTGTGCAATACTGGGTGCCAGAACGAGTGCCGGAACTGAGAACCACGAACTTATCTTAATCCTTTCACAATTTCAGGAAACAACCTGCATTGGACCTAATTGGGCATACGATGCACAAAACCCATGTGATGGATTTTTCAGATTCCACTTCATCCTCCCAAAAATTAATGTTTAAGTTTGCTGCCTGTAATAGTGCCGGATGAAGTACTAGACATAGTGCTGGATGGAAAAATGCCTTGTGATTCTTCCCTATAACACCAAAAAACACAAATTAACTCTTGGAAATCATAGAACATGATGAATTACACTTTATTTAATCATTAAACATGAATTATACGTACCTTGTGCCGATCATACCATTTTATCATGAAATTCTTCAAAACCTCCTTTAAAATATGAAAAACACATATGTACATGCGACAAAAGTGTATAATAACCATCATAAAAGTGATCATATCTCGGGCCCAACAATCATGCCCAATATTTGAGGGCTTAAGCGTAATACCTTTTAAGGAAGAACCCATTTCTGAACTCATCCAACATATTCCCTTCATAATCTTCCAATTCATAGGCTCATTTCTCTATGACATGTCGCACAATATAAGGACCATTCCACATGGGGTTGAACCTACCTACCCCCAATGGTTCTTTGGATTGGTCATATAGGAGAACCAAGTCACCCTCAATGTACTGTTGAGGACAGATAGATCTATCATACTGAACCTTAACACGTCATTTATTCATTTCGATAGCCATATAGGCATCTTGACGCTCTAGGTGTATGTTGCATTCTTCAAGATTGGATATGTTAGGTAGGAGCTCAATTTCAAACTTGAGGGAAGGGATTTTTCATTCAATCGGTAGAATTGTCTCCACGTCATGTACTAACTGAAAAGGAGAGAAACCAGTGGAATTTTTTTACCAAGGTTCAATATGCCCAAAGTGCAGGGTAAAGCATCAAATGCCAGTCATATTTACTCTAGCTGAAATTGTTTTGCAAGATGGTCTTGAGAGATTTATTCACCACCTCTACTTGTCCATTTTCCTAGGGATAGTAAGGCGAATAATGACCATTCTTACACCCCAATTTTGGTTCTAAATCTTTCATCATTTCATTCTCAAAGTGACTACCATGATCATTGACAATCTCTTTTGGTATTCTAAGATAGGCTATAATTTGGTTGAATACGAAGAATGTTGCAGTCTTACCATCATATTTAACAGTAGGCATGGCCTCTGCCCATTTAGTAAAGTAATCTATGACCACAATAATATGTTGGTGCCCCCCAAATCGAAGCTAGGTTATAGTCTATAAAATCTACTCCCCACTTGGTGAAGGGACCAATGGTAATGACTGGGTGAAGAGGGGCTGGGTGTGAGTGCATTTTCCAAGAAAACACTTGGCAATGGTGACACTTCTTGACCACTTGGGATGTCGCAAGCCCAGATAAATGACCACCACAACCCCCACTATGAAATTAATTGAAAACATAATCAACTTCCTCGTGAGTCAAGCAACGATGTAAAATATTATCTAATCCTCGACGATACAAAGTGTCACTGATGATAAGGTACTTTTTAGCCTGATGATGTATACGTTGTCGATCGTCTCTTGATAGATGTTGGGGTAGCTTCAAGGTTTGAATATAAATTAAAATGTCTCCATACCAGGGGTCCGAAGATGAGATAAGGAAGATGTGTTCATCCGTGAAGGAATCATCATGAAAAATGTCCGCATCTAGTCAAGGGAAGTCTAATATCAACTCGGAAAAAACTAGTGATTTCTTAGACTTCGCCGAAGCGAAATCGAGATCAAATTCTTTCAAAATAACAATCCACTTATTGTATTTCCCCCCATGATACGCCTGGTGAGGACGTATTGAAAGGGATTTTATATCCGCAACTACGGTCGTTTTGGAAATTAAAATATAATGCCATAATCTTTGAACAATATGTAGGACGACCAAGGCTAGTTTCTCTACGTGAGAGTATTTAAGTTTAGGAACGAATAGGTTTCAACTAAGATAGTAGACAATTTTCTCATGGATATCATCATCCTCTTGAACCATAACCATACCAAATGTTCTTTCGGATGCGACGATATAAAACAAATAGTCTCTATTGTAGTCTAGAGGATTCAACAGAGGTGCTTATACTAAGGATTTCTTAAGAGCATCGAAAGATTCCTACACTCTCTCATACGATATAAACAGAGTATCCTTCTTCAAAAGATGCATGAAACCCTTAGTTAAATTGACATAGTTCACTATGAACTGACGCAGAAAATTAACCTTCTCCTAGGTACCTTAAAGTTGTTGAATGTTGTGTGGGGGAGGAAATCAAAGTATTGCCTCAACCTTCATAGGATCTACCATGATCCCATTCTCAGACACTAAGAATCCTAAAAGATGGCCAGACGTAATGCATAAGATGCACTTTTGAGGGTTCAAACGAATGCAATAATAATGTCATCTCTCAAATACTAATTGAATGTGAGTGGAGTGATATACTCTCTTGCGAGAGTAAGCAACAAGATCATCTAGGTAAGCTTCGATAATATTCTTGAGATTGTGAAAAACAAATTTCATGGAACGTTGGAAGGTTGCTCTAACATTTTTAAGGCCAAAAGGATTTTTTTGGTATGGAAAAGTACCCTAAGGAAAAATAAGTGTCGTCTTATGTTGATCTTTGGGTTTGATTTTAATTCGATTATACCCTAAAAATCCGTCCATAAAATAAAAAGACTTTGCTTCCTACACACTCATCAAGAATCTACTCAATAAAGGAGTTGGGAAGTTATCTTTAGGACAAGCCTTGTTTAGGTCTCGAAAATCCATATATACGCGGATGGTTCCTTGTTTTTTATTCACAGGAATGAGTTGGAAACCCATTCAGTCAAGGGAACCAGGTAGTTGAAACCAAAATTAAGTAGCTTCTCTACCTTTCCCTTAATAGTAGGGGCCTTCCTAGGATTAAAAACTCTAAGATGTTGTTGAATAGATCTAGCATCCAGATAGGTATTAATCTCATGTTTGACAATGTTGGGGTCGATCCCTGACATCTATTCATATGACCAAGTGAATACATCACAAAATTCTTTGAAGAGATCGGTGTAGATCTGAATTTCTTGAGGCGAACAATCCACACCGATATATACCTTCTCAATTTTGTCAGGAATTCGAGAGATGTCAATCATGACGGTAGGAAAAATATTCACCATGTTTCCTTCGACATAAATACAATGCGTATCTAATGGAATCACAATGTGATTGGCCATATCACTTAAGGTAGATCTAAATTCATCCTATTCAATCCTAACGAGCTCTAGGAGGAAATAGGAGCGATGATGCATATCGTCCCAAGGCCTATCAGGACCATACATGGCCTCTAAGAGGGATTCATCCGAGGGTAAAGTATCATCAAGGAAATCATGCAAACAAAAATATTGGACGACCCATATGGTCTCTAGAACATGATCCACCTCGTTCGTCCACGAGGAGAAAGGATTCAGGTCAACAATAGAGTCAAGAATAGAATGATACACAACTTCTATCGCTGACAGTGGCATTTCCATCCCAATGTGTGACTCACCTTCATACAACATATTCAGGGAAGGTAGGGTCCAAGGGTTGTTGAAATACAAAGTACGAAAAGGAAAATACCTCATTGATGACAAAGACTCACTGGAAATGACATGAATATGGTGAATTAGTGCCACAAAATCAAAGCTACCCATGAGAGATGAATACATTCTGAAAACAACATCCTCAATTTTCTTCTAAGAATTATTGATCACAAAGACCAAAGGTCCAAATGATGCATTAAGACTAGTGTGCACAAAGGAAAATTGATCAATCATCACCATTTTCTCTTCATGAGGAAAATATAAAGTGCAGAAAATGGACGACATGACTGTTGTCATGGCATAGGTCCAATTACAACCTAGTAGTAAATTATAGTCAAGGGGTTCATCAACCACCTTGACATCAACCTCCACTGTCTTTCCACCTAACTGGACTGAAAAAGTGGGAAGAATTATGTGGGGTTGAAATGAATGCCCATCAAATGTTGTCAACATAGTCATAGATTGGGATAGAGTCGGAGAGCCAATGGATTTCCAACAGGTTAGGGACATCATGCGCATCACAACACCTTTATCAATTACAATGTGTTTGATGGTAATTTTCATGTACTCCACATGGATTTGAAATGCCAAGTGGTAAGGTAAGCGATGCGTAACATCCATGACGTCAAACTTAATAACCTTCAAGCCGCACGGGTCTAGAGATCCTAATACAGATAATAAGGAGTTCCTCTGTGAAGGACATGTCTAGAGCACCTCCAAAACCAACATTGCACAAGGGGTTTGACTTAGATCTTCGAAAATCAAATATTTCTAGGAAGCTCTTGCATTAGGATTGTGGGAAGAGCGCTTTAGTACTCCTTTCAGAATACGAGGCAGAGGTTCTGAATTTTTTATCTACAAAGGTGTTTCCAGAGGAGGAGGAGACTCTGAAATTACAATAGTATATGAAGAACCGTAATCATGAGATTGAGTGGCTACATCAATATGAGACTTGAACATATTGATACATATATGGCCACCTTCATTTGACAATGGGTTTTGACTCCCGCTTGATGCATTTCTGGTGTTGGGGGTCCCCGAGGCCATGTGGTGATTATGCAGAAACATATTTTTAAGCATAGCGGGTAGTGATAAGAGCCTCGAGGCTTCCTTAATTTTGGGGCATAGGTAGGTAAGGTGATCATATTTACAAAGTTTACAAGGAAACTTCACCTTCCATTTTTCTTTCTTTCCCTCACCAACATTATTATTTGATCTATCATTGTTAGTGTCGTCCTTGGCTTTATTATTATTTTTCCCACCCTTAGGATTATTACCTCGTCCTTTCCTTCTATTCCCTCCTAGTTGTTGGTTACTATTTGGGTTAGCTGAAAACTTTACAGAATGCACATCTACCGACTGAGTGAGAGTGGAAGATGAAGTCGAATCTTGTCCTGCTACATGTTGGCTTAGAGACAAATCTTTCAACTCGTTCGTTACCAAATCTGTAGACTTAACATTTGCAGAGCCTATGATTCCATCGACATGAGGCACAAGCTTTTGGATCTCTGACACCCCAACCGTCGAGGTTGAAGGAGTTCAAGGGATCCCACTAATAACATAATTTATAGGAGTCAAGGGACTCCCTGTGACGTTCGGGTTTGACTCAGTACTCATAACTGGATGATTACAAGTTTGGGAGGTGGAGATATATGTACCATGTTTATTAACTTTATGCCTTTTAGAAGACAAATTCGGTAGAGACTCAATATGCGGTGGTAATTTCAACAAACGAAGAGACCTGCGAAGAGGCTGGTCTTTCTCCACAATGAATCAAGACTTAATATATAAAACCAAATCCTAAGGCCAACTAATAATCAAATAGCACACCAAAATAAATAAAAAATGCCAATACACACAAACATGATATAGTGGCTGAAAAGGAGCCTCCCTCACTAGAGTAGGTATGTCTCTCCCAAGAGGGGCTTGAGATTCCCTTCAAAAGATTGAAGATATTTGAATCAATTATAAGGGCTCTCGTGGGTTTAACAATGCAGTCGGTTAGATTCCCCCGGAAAGGTAATCCTCCATAAAATTTGTGTGTTATCTGACCCTCATCTGACTTAGGGTACCTGCAGAATAACCCTTGCAAGTAACCTATGTGGCTACCTATGTCAAGAAATTAGAGTCACCGCAATATAACCAATGTGTAGGCATACGTATGGGCAGGGTAACAAAGCCCTATGGGCAGGGTAACACAACCCTAAATCTTGAAAGCACTACTTCTCACTGAGGTAAAGGTACTAGAAAGACCCCCAAATATGAATAGAACCCCATAAATATTTCTGATTCTAAGAAGGTATTAGAGGGATATCTCTGCAACCAAATTCACGTGACCTCGTGATTAACTCTAGTGTGAGCAAAGCCTCCTAACGTCACTAATTATGCAATGAGTTTCACTAGTCCCTGGTCAGACACATATGTTTAGTTTACTAACCTTGGAGAAGTTTACTCACAAAATCCTATTCCAAGGCCCTATGTCCTATACTTGTTTGTGTACCCTGAAAAATAAAAACATTTCTAATCAATTTTAATTAATCAACATTAATTTTCATGGATTCTTCTTAATCAAAAGGTGTAGTCGTGAAACTGATGGTATTACAACTCAACATATAAAAGAGGAAAATATAAAAACCCTGCTAAGCACTAGTCTTGAATTTCAAAGAGATGGTATGCTTCTAAATGCAACTTTTCCAATGCAATATCTACAATTTCAATGAAATGCAATCTCTCCACATGTGTCAAAATCAATGAAAGTAATCAAAAGATAAAATGCCATAATGCAAAATGATAAAATGTTTTTGTATTTTTGATATAAAGAAAATAAAGTTCAAGGACTGAATAACAACTTCACATGTAGACCCTACTGCAAGCAAAAGAGACAAGCCAAGCAAGATACCAAGAAGCAAACACTCAACCAATGTGCAACGACAACCAATGAAAAATATGATAAGAATGAATACCACCCAAAAATTTAACAACAAGAAGGTTTCCTATCACTCTGTAAGAACTTAATAGTCAGGACAAAGACCCAAGAAGACTCAACAACCAACCAAACTCACCCAAAAAACACCAAAATCAACCATTAAGATTAAAGAGTTGATGTACATGACTATTTGATAAAAATCATGTATGTACGCACCCGAAAGGAGGACATCTCGCGTATGTACATGTTTGTCAAGGGAAAAACCATGTATATCCAGTAAAACACTTCCAAGGCAAGGGTTAATCCAAATAAATCATATGAAAAGTAAAAATAGGCTGTCAAGCAATTAGGAGACAAGTAAACTCATGCTAAAAAAGATAAAATCAAGAAGAAAACACTCCAACCCCCCCCAAAAAGGAAGATCAATTCCCCAGTATGGTCGCCAATTCTGTTACGAGGAAAATTTCTCTATGGCATGGGTTAAACCACAATAGATGGAATGGCACGCATAAATAAACTCTAATCCCAAAAATTATATATAAACGAAATGCTAACAAGAAAAGGCCAAGAATCTACCTCATCCAGACGTTTGATGAAGACCACTATTGAGAACGCAACTCAAATCTCTATACTTGCAACTTGTCCTCAACAACCAAGATACACAATTATATAGTGATAATATATAATGTTAGCATATAGATTAGCATAATCCATTAACATACATGATAAATATGCCCATGGAATAATAATTCAAATATTTGCAAGACATCAATTGGACGAGAAAAAATTATTTCTATTAAAATAATCAACAAAAGTATATATGTGACAAACTTCTGTAACGACACATATCAGAACCAAGAAACTAAGTCTCTCTAGTTGGGCCTCCACCACTTCAATCCTCCACCAAGTGAAAGCTCTTATAAATGAGTCAATTAAGTTCTCCATCATAAAGAAGGAAGAGCTTGGGGGATGAACAAGGAGTTCAGGATTTTGAGGACAAAGGGATCCAGACTCAATATGAAGTGAAATTTTAGTGTCTTTGTTCTCAAAGTTGAATTGTTGAATCTCCTTCGAGGCTTGGATATGGCTCAATTTATAGCCTTCAAATGGAACTGAAGGGCTGAGTCAAAGCGTTTCTAAAATATGGAAGGTCAAGGATCATGGATCTCATGACATGGCATGGAAACCCGTCATTATTTTTAATTTTGAGCACCAAACCCGATGTACGTGGGCTGTAGTGGAGCAACATGTGTATACGCTTGTTGCATAACTGATAGGGCACATATATGTGACAAAATATGTTTTTTTGGCTCTGGAAGGTAAAAAAGGGGACTTCGTGTATGCAGAGGGAAATGGAAAGGCCATTCAAGAAAGTTGCATGGGGTGAGGCAAACTTTGTTGTAACAATGTGGGAGAGGAATCTCTCCAGTAAAGAACTACAAACATGCATGCGTCAAACTTGTTAGATACAAGTGAAAAATAATGATAAAAAATGGATCACTATAAATGTGCCATTTGTTTTGGTACTTTTTGGGGTGAAAAATCAGAGTGAGGGCCATGGCTCTGTTGGGTCCATTTTAGGGGTAGATCTTATTTTGGTGATTTGGGGTCTTGGAACTTCTAGAGTGTGTTTCAGGGACTAAATGGTCATTTTGGGGCCCAAAACTTAGTAAATAAAGTTCCGAACCCTCCAATGTTGTTTTGTTGATTGAAGATATATAACACCATAGTAGTTGGGTTTGGGAACATAACTGATCTAACTGAATTCAAATAAGTTCTCTTTGATCATATATTCTGTTGTAGTACCAAAATAAATATATGATATATGAGATCCTTGAGAATGTGGGAGAGGAATATTTCCAGTAGATCACTGCAAACATGCATGCATCAAACCTGTTAGATACAAGTGAAAAAGAATGATCAGAAATGGATCAGTATAAATGTGCCATTTTTTTGGGTACTTTTTAGGATGAAAAATCAGAGTAAGAGCCATGGATTTGTTGGGTCCCTTTGAGGGGTAGTTCTTATTCTAGTGATTTTGGGTATTGGAACTTCTTGAGCATGTTTCAGGGACTAAATGGTCATTTTGGGGCCCAAAACTTAGTAAAGAAAGCTCCAACCCTTCAATTGTTGATGTTTGTAGCATTAGACAAGTACTTCCACACAGGTCTAAGTGTTTAAACATGTGGAAGTCGTCCAAAGCCTTCAATCTTAGTAATTTACTTTAATTAAAGGAATTATTAAAGTAAAGTGCTTTTATAAGAAAAAACGTGAGTTTAATCTAATGAAATGCTAAGGTTAATTGCATTAGTGAATTAGATGAATCTCAACCATTGATCTCAAGTTAAATGAGATATAATATCAACCGTCAATCACTTTGGAGATTAGGGTTATGGATTCGTTCAACAACTCAAGCTTATAAAAGCAAGGCTAAGTGAAGGAGAAAGACACACAAATCAAGAGAGAGAAAAGAAGGAATTTTTCTCAAGAGTCCTTGAGTGCTTGAGACATGAAAGATTGTGACTCAAGACGATCTCAACAAGGGTGAAGAAGGAATTTCATCTAGAGATCAACTCAAACAATAACACAAGAGAGACATTTGTTGGAGTCAGTGACTCAAAGGGAAAAATAAAATGACTCCTTTCTCAATCCAAAGGAGGAAAGTGTAAGTATAGCAACAAGAGAAGTAAACTAGCAACCAAAAAACCGAAGGACTATTTTTTTGGACAAAAACAATAGAGGTCATATAGGTTGTAGGCCATATAGCCACAGGTTGTATAGCCATGGGCCTTGTTATCGCACAAGTTGTAGGTTGGGAAAATATTGACCCAACCACCAAGTTGTGACAACTTGAGGGACACTATACCCAATGCCACCTTGATATAGGTCTTGCGCTTCAAGGGTGACTAGGTCACTCTAGGGAGGCGATACCGGTGACCCTAGGCAGAAAGGAAGGGGAAAATGAAAATTGAAAGAGTGAAGCCCCTAAAGGTCAATATTATAGATGGAAAATGAATTTTGATAATGAGTCTTAGGTTGTCTTGAGGTTTCCAAAGCCTTGGGTGAATTGTCGAGAAGTTGGTACCTAACTGAGACACAAGGAAATCCACTTTGCAATGTAATATGTTAGTTGGATCAACAAGGTAGGATTGTTGTCCCCAATTTGTAGAAATGAATGAAATTATATATCAGCAGTAAAACAAGTACTAAAGTTGCTAGAAATATTTCTCAAAGTCAAATGAAATATACTTGAAACAAAGTAGATAATCACTAGAGAATTTCATGATCTACAGCATGAGACTTTAGCAATGAATTATAGTTGTTATAAAAGATGTATGTATAATTATTTTTCAGCCTTATGTATGTATAAAAATTGTTGTGACAACAATGAATTTAGCCACTAAAACTTGCAAAGAAACCCACAAAAAATTGTATTAAAAAAAGTAGAATAAATTGACAAATTCTTAGAAACTTTTGACGGTGAAAACACAAGTTATGAGTGACTTTAGGTTAGGGTTTTTGCAGTGAAAGTAATAGCCTTATGGATGTATCAAACCAATACTTATTGAAAAAAAATTATCCAATCAGATCAACCCCTAGTCATCTCAATAAGTATGCCTAGGTTAGTAGAAGGTTAGGGAATATTTTTAGGCCTAGTCTAGGGTTAGTTTAGGAGATAATTAGGGTTAACAGGCTAGAGTTAAAGCATCCCTAATGGATGTAGGTTAGTTTTAATACAAAAAAAATATATTGTAGCTAGAAGGGGATACCTCAAAGAGGAAAGGTAGCTCAAGGATAGGGGAACACAATTCAACTGAGAGAAGATTGATACTTGAAACTTTCACGTTTTCCAATGCAACAATTTATATCTCCAATGCAATATTAGTTCCTTTAGTTATGGGTTAATGGGGTCTTAAAGAAAGATCGAGGACTACTAAACCCTTGGAGGTGTAAATCCTCATACTTCCCAGGGTAAGTAATTATTGGCCCTCGACCAAGTTTTGGAGAACCTTGGTCGTGTTGACCATTTTTGGGACTTCGACAGGCTAGTCGAAGACAAAGTGCCCGGGTGAAGCATAGATCACGGGATCTCGCCCCTTTTTGAAGGATTTTCAGGTTTAGGTTTTATGTAACCGGTATGGGATGTCAGCCCATGGGTTTACCCATTCTTAGGCCTCATTTGTAATGTATAAATATGTATCTAGGTGATGTAAGAAGGGAGATGGATTAGTGCTAATGTTAGCTATGTGTAAGAAGATGTGTTAAGGCTTGAAGAGATAAGTGCAAGTGTTTTGTAAGTGCTTTGTGCACAGAATGTGTAAAGTCTTGGTGCTTGGACCTTACTTGGGGAAGGAGGATTTGGTGAGGTGCACGCAGATCTTCTGTCCTATGCGAAGTGGGCTTTGTGGCTTGGTGCTTGTAAGGAGATTGAAGAAGCTAATAAAGAAGAAGAAGAGTTGGTGGACGTAGCCCCACACTGGGGTGAACCACATATATCCTGTGTTATTGTGCTTTGTGATATACTATTCTTGTATTTTCTTAGTGCACTGCCATGATAGATAGATCTACAAATGCTTAAGTACTTTATGATGCAAATGAATGCTAGATCTGCTTTGATGTTATTTTCTAAATGGTTAGATGTACTTAGATCTTTATTAATACTACGATGTTCTGTAATTAGGGTTTTAACCTAGGATGTGAATAAGGGTTAAATACTAATGAATGTTAACTGTTAACTTCTTTGTTAAGTGTTGTAATCACAGATCTATGTCCCAGCTAGGTTGTAGACACTTGAGTCCTACAACCCCGCCTGCCTCTAACTCGGGTGAGACTTCATCTGCTTCGCAGGTGTTGCCTAAAGTGTCAGTAGTTAGGGTTTTGTTGGTGCATTGTTGTAGTGTTGAACCCTCTGTCTTCCCCTATGGAAAAAAATGGTTCCTTTGTCGAGACCTGAAACTGTGATTGCTAGGAACTAAAAAAAAGAGAAATCTTTGTGCGTAGATCTCTTGATGTAGTGTGCAATATTCTACTTGACTTGTGAAGCTCTGTGCTAATAAATCAACCAGATATGAAGAAAAGAGGTAAGATCTTAAAGCTTTGTTCTCTGGTAAAGGTAAGATAAGTGGAAATTTTTGCTTCAAAAGTATGAATCTAGGCATGTTTGAAATATTTTGTCCTAGTCTGAAAACTAGGGCACAACTAGAAGAAAGAAGATTTGATATGAATAGATCTGAAAGAAATAGTGAAAGATATGTTATTCCTGTGCATAGAAATAATTTTTGGACTAACAAATGGATGCAAGATCCTAGAAAGAATTTTTACAGTTCCATCACTGTGATCCCAGTGCGCAACATAGAAAAGGGTGGGGATTGTTTAAGAGAAAGAGAGGATTGACATTGTGTAATAATTGTAGAAGACCGGGACATCTTGCTAAGGAATGCCCTGGTAGAGGTCCTACTTGTATTTGTTGTAAATTTGTTGGTCATGAAGTTTTGGATTTCCCTAGAATGATTGTTAAGGTTGAAAATATGAATATGAGACAAGAAAACTATGAAGAAGGTCAAGAGACTAAGAATATGATAAAGAACCAAAAAGAATCAGAGGCTATATTATTGCAGATGAAAGAAACACTAAATGATCATAGAGACATCAATTTACCAGAGATCTTAAAAGAGAAGCAGTGCATAGAAATAAGAATAGGAAACTTCAACATATACTATGTTCTGGATGAAGAAACACAGGTGAAAATTATGACAGAAAGTACTTGGGAAATTTTGGGAAATCCTGTTATGATTCCTTCTTTGGGAGGGATAGGCTTGTTTAAAGGAAAGATGATAACCCTATGTGGAATACTTACTCATGTACCTATTATAGCCCATGGAGCATCGAATGAATAATAATTTGAGGTCATTAAGTTCATTGAGAACAACGCTCCTTTTGCACTGATGTTAGGAAAACCCTGGATTGAGAAAGGTCAGATCTGAAGGAAAGAAGAAGAGGAAGCCATAGAACAGAAAAAGAAAGAATTAAGGGACTTCATAGCCAATAAAATAGAATGACTAATAAAATAACAAGAGGACAAGTTGAAGCAACTGAGGGATAGATACCTAGCTGTCGAAGTTGAAAGAACACAAGAAGACTTAAAGAACCTATCCATGCAGGAGAGTAGAGCACCTACTCCATAAATAGTAAGAGAAGAAGTATAACCCTCGAAACCTGTGAAATAACCTCAGTAGTGAAAAGATACTATGCTAAGAGAAGATAAGAACAAGAATGGAAAGAGGAATCCAGAGATGCAGATCACAGGAAAGAAAGCAAGAAATCTTAGTAGGAAGAAATCAAAGATAGAAAAATTGCAAGAGGTTCCATAGAGGACTTCGCAAAAGGAAGGCTTGCAGAACTTGAACCTCGTCGGAATAGAAGAACAAAGTAGACTAGAACTTCACCCTGATGAAGCATTATGATAATTAGAGTCATCCCAACCATTAAAACGATGCTCCAGAATGGCTCGAAACACAGTTATTGCTAGAAATATTTCCATTGGACCGTTGGGACCGTGTCAAAATGGATGAAATAATATTGATTGAGGCATTCTTTCCCATTGGGGAAGTCTGTTACAATGTTTCTTATTTAATCCATCAAATGTCTCACCGGGGAAACTTTTGCAAATTGTGATTACCCGAGCACACAGAGAACTGATAGATATCACACTGTTCTTATTGAGACTTCTCCATCTTCTTTAATTACCTTGAGTGTTTGTTCGCCTACCCGATATATTTGATCACACACATGTATGTTGGGCGAACACAGTGCAATAGAGAAGTCTGTGGAGGAGATCCTAATAGACCTTATGGCTGAGAAGCTCATGTCCGTAGGAGTACATGCGTCATCGCGAGAGGATTGCAAGCATCCTCGTCGACTTCATGTCGATCTGGGCCATCCCGAACCGCAATAGAGAAATGAAGCAAGCTCCGCAAAGACTTGGCAAATGCAAAGCTCATCTCGTCGGTCTTGCCTGACTAAATCTTGCCTTTGGCTGGTGCAGTTAGTCGTGATAGCATCCCAAGAGATTTCTACTATATGTTGATCACTGTGTACCTCCCAAAGGGGATACGCACAATTGGACTGTAGTTGGATCAGATTCTAATGTTCAATATCAGTGATTTCAACTTAGGAGATCGCAAGAACTATGGAATGCTCACACCACATAGATACCTGATAAAGATGACTGGGAAGAAGATGAAGATAGTTACTCAACTGTGGACCATGGACTTTGTGAGATCAACAATCCTTAATGTGATGAAGATACCACACTTCGACAAACATCAGGAGGTTAATGCATGTGTTAAACTCCTCCTGTTGTGCTTCCATGGTGGGTATCTGTGGTTGGATAGGTGCATCACTGTAGATCCGACACTGATCCACCAGATCACTGGATTGAGCATGCAGGGAGTATAACCTCATTATTTTTACCTAGGGAAGGTTGTAGATCACTCTCTGGTACAATGAATCAAGGAGATGTATGGCGATGTGGAGAAGGGGAAGCGATGCTACAAGGTAGCCTCCATCCAAAATGGTGTAGTGCACCTAACTTGTAATTTGTTAGCAGGTAAGCTCGTTAGGAAGAACATACCAATGCAAGTCACGGGGTTCGTCATCGACCTCACCGGAAAGTGTGTTGAAGGCATGCAAATGAACTAGGCAAGCTACCTAATCAACCAGTTGGATCAGGATTGCCATGAAACACAGGACTATGGATACGAGTTTCACTTCAGCTGTTTGTTGATCCTCATTTCCTTTGTCGCTTAGGAGATGCCATAGGGAGCAACCTTCTCTAAAGTTGAGCCGTTTGAACCACTAGCTATGAGGTTCACCACCTTGTGGTACTCCATTGAGTCATTCCCCTAAATGAATCTGAATACACTCACGAAGTTTTGCGCAGATCGACACTTTATATATATCACTTCACGTAGGAATGCAAGCAAGGAAGAGATGTAGTCATATTACAAATTAACTGATGAAGACATGGATGAGATAACCAAGGAATGGTTAGTTGAATTCCTTGTACCAGTTGAGCAGATAGAGCTCTCAGACCCCGATATCATCAGAAGTTCCTTAGTCACCTGAGAAGAATATGATGGACTGAGCAGCGCCAAGAAGAAGACGAAGAAGGAATAGATGTAGGAGATAAACATCGCATCGGAGGAAACTGCGTCGGAATCACCTGGAGGAGGAGGATATGATGAAGTAGACCAAGAAGAGGATGAAGGGGAAGAATACAAGCAGGAAAAGGGCAAAGTGACACTGCCTAAAGATCCCCTTATAGAGGCCAAGCCTTCAAAGAAAAGGAATGTTTCTCCAAAGAAACACACAATGCGAAAGAAGGTGCAAGCCAATAAACCTTAGTCATAGAACATACTCATGGTGGATGATATTGTCCTCATCATCGCAGCTGTATTAGATACCTTGAAGGAATTTTTGCAACAAAACGAAGCCAAATAGGAGACAATGTATGACAGGATCGAGGCAGAGCTCAAAGGGGTACAACAGGCTCTCTATTCAAGCCGCGCAATGTCTACTGCACCATTGTCATCAGGGGATATAGAAGTGGGAGATGAGCCTGCCCAACTACACAAATTAGTAGATGCAAAAGAATCTCGCCTTCGTCGAATACATGAGGAAAAATAACAGGCATAAAGGCCTTGAAGAAAGCAAAGGAGGAAGCCTTAGAGCAACATGGGGTTGCGCAGCAAGAGAAAGACGACCTCTGAGTTAAGTTTGAAGAGGACATAGGGCAGATATAGAGAGAGAAAGATTAGCTACCCATGGATCAGATTAGAGTTAGAGAAGCAGTAACTAGAGCACTTCGCTCTGTGCCAGGCCTGATACACATGGAAGAAGAGACAATTGAAATACAAGTGGGGAAGCTCGCTGAAGCCATTCAACAACTTCAAGAAAGAGTAGCAGAGTTGGAACAACAAGCAGTGCCGAGCACTTTACATGAAGTGAAAGATCCGAGAGAAGAAACTGCCAGGAGCGCAGTAGAAAGAATCAAGGCATTGGCCTTATAATGTAAGAAATTGAGTGCCCAAAGTGCACAGACGTATGAGCGCCTTGCAGAGGACCTAGAACTGAGGACATTGGAGTCACAACTCAGGAGGTGATGCAACAGGCATCGACAGTGCAAGCACAAATGAATCTACTTACAGCAGTGGAGAAGATGAAAATGTCACAGGAGGTGCGCACAGTTCAACAACAGGTCAATGCCATCCAGAGTAGGGTCATGGAAGTGAGCCAGAGACTTCAGCCGATGGAGGATGGAGCCTGCACCATTTTTGAAGAGATCGAGGGACAAGGTGCATAGCTGGAACAAGTGGTCACCACAGTGGAACAACGCTTGGAAGGTTCTGTTACCATGCAAGTCATTCCAGAGTTCATCGAGAAAGAGGCTCTGGAGAAGAAACAAGTCGAGGCATCTCGATCCAAGCTCGAGGCCTTGAAAGCAGAGTTGCCCAGATCAGAGTGACTTGGGATGAGTCACAGGTGAGTGTTGGGGGCCTGTTGGCCCTCGACCAAGTTTTGGAGAACCTTGGTCGTGTTGAACATTTTTGGGACTTTGATAGGTTGGTCGAAGATGGAGTGCCCGGGCGAAGCGGAGATCATGGGATCTCGCTCCTTTTTGCGGGATTTTTGGGTTTAGGGTTTATGTAATGGGTATGGGATGTCAGCCTATGGGTTTACCCATGCTTAGGCCTCATTTGTAATGTATAAATAAGTATCTAGGCAATGTAATAAGTGTGATGTATTAGTGCTAATGTTAGCTATGTGCAAGAAGATGTGTTAAATCTCGCAGAGCTAAGTGCAAGTGTTTTGTGAAAAAACTGTGTAAAGGCTTGGTGCTTGGACCTAACTTGGGGAAGGAGAATCTGGCGAGGTGCATATAGATCTCCTATCCTATGTCGAGTGGGATTTGTGGCTTGGTGCCTGTAAGGAGATTGAATAAGCTAATAAAGAAGAAGAAGAGTCGATGGACGTAGCCCCACACTGGGGTGAACCACGTATATCCTGTGTTATTATGCTTTGTGCTATACTGTTCTTGTATTTTCTTAGTGCACTGCCATGATAGATAGATCTACAAATTCTTAAGTACTTTATGATGCAAATGAATGCTATATCTGCTTTGATGCTATGTGTTGAATGGTTAGATGTACTTTGATCTTGATTAACACTACATTTCTATGTAATTAGGGTTTTAACCTGTGATGTGAATAAGGGTTAAAGACTAATGAATGCTAACTGCTAACTGCTATGTTAAGTGTTGTAATCACATATCTGTGTCCCATCTAGGTTGTAGACACTTGAGTCCTACGACCCCCCTGCCTCTACCTCAGGTGAGACTTCATCTTCTTCGCAGGTGTTGCCGAAAGGGTCGGAAGTTAGGGTTTTGTTGGTGCGCTGTTGTAGCATTGAACCCTGGGTCTATCCATGTGCCAAAAAATGGTTCCTTTGTCGAGACCTGAAACTGTGATTGCTGGGAATTGAAGAAAAGAGAAATCTCTGTGCGTATATCTGTTGTTGTAGTTTGCAGTAATCTAATTGACTTGTGAAGCTCTGTGCTAAGAAAGGAACCAGATTTGAAGAAAAGAGGTAAGATCTTAAAGCTTTGTGCTTTGGTAAAGGTAAGATAAGTGGAAATTTTTTCTTCAAAAGTATGAATCTAGACATGTTTGATAGATTTTGTCCTAGTCTGAAAACTAGGGCACACCTAGAAGAAAGAATATTTAATAAGAATAGATCCGAAAGAAATAGTGAAAGATATGTTATTTCTATGCATAGAAAGAATTTTTGGACTAACAAATGGATGCAAGATCCTAGAAATAATTTTTTGCAGGTCCATCATTGTGATCCCAGTGCATAGTACATAAAAGGGTGGGGATCATTTAAGAGAAAGAGAGGATTTCCATTGTGTTATAATTGCAGAAGACCAGGACATCTTGCTAAGGAATGCCCTGGTAGAGGTCCTACTTGTCTTTGTTGTAAAACTGCTAGTCATGAAGTTTTGGATTGCCCTAGAATGATTGATAAGGTTGAAAATATGAATATGAGACAAGAAAACTATGAAGAAGGTCAAGAGACTAAGAATATTCTAAAGAACCAGAAAGAATCAGGGGCTATATTATTGCAGATGAAAGAAACATTGAATGATCATAGAGACATATGTTTACTAGAGATATTAAAAGAGAAGTAGTGCATAGAAACAAGAATAGGATAATTTGACATAGACTGTGTTCTGGATGAAGAAACACAAGTGAACATCGTGACATAAATTACTTGGGAAATTTTGTGAAATCCTGTTATGATTCCTTCTTTGGGAGGGATAGGCTTGTTTAAAGGAAATATGATAACCCTATGTGGAATACTTACTCATGTACCTATGATAGCCCATGGAGCATCGACTGAAGAATAATTTGAGGTCATTAAGTTTATTGAGAACAACACTCCTTTTGCACTGATGTTAGGAAAACCCTGGATTGAGAAACATAAAATCCGAAGGAAAGAAGAAGAGGAAGCCATAGAACGGAAAAAAACAAGAATTAAGGGACTTCATAGCCAATAAAATAGAATGACTAATAGAAGAACAAGAGGACAAGTCGAAGGAACTGAGGGCCAGAGACCTAGTTGTCGAAGTTGATGTTAATGTTTAATCCATTATTATAGTTCTTTTCATTTCAATAGATAACAACAACATAAGACAAGATCACTGAGAAATACACAATCAAAAGAGACACAACATTTATCCTAGGAAACCCTCTAGGGGAAGAAAACCTAGAAAACTTCCTTATTATAGATAGCCAATACAATGCCAACAGATAACTGAAGCTAATACAGAAGATCCTGTCTCAAAGATGCACCACTCTCTCTCTCTCTTCTCTAATTGCAATTCCAAAACTTGTCTCTCAATGAGCAAGTGAGGTGTGTGTCTAAGTGAGGTGTTGACCTCCTTATATATACTAATCTGGCACGTGTGAAGTGTCTCTTCACTAGTGTTGGAGCCACCCTTATTTTTCTAGCCTGTCACAAATTTCATTTTTAACGCTTGAAATCTAAAGATGGTTTTCATTTTTTCTGTTGAGATGTCGAGATCTCTGAAGCTTTATCACACGAGCAACGATGATTATTATACTCTCGAAACGAGTCTTACCTTTCATAAAATTGTTTCCTATTTTGTTCTACTTTGGGATCTCGTAGGTCGGATACTATAAGTCATGTATTTCACACATCCTGAGTCACGAAATAGTGAAATCGTTTTAATTTTTCACTCAAGACAGTAACGAGGGTAAATTTTTCCATAACCCATGTTTAAGCATTGTTGGGGTTTCGCGCCTCGGCGTTTGCCAAACCCAAAATTTTATCATCTTAGCCCCGATATCCGAGAACACGAGATCCTTATTTGAGTAACCCTCGTCAAGGTTAAAAGTAAAATCCAAATCGTGGTAAAAGATTCTTTCGGCATTTCACCTCTCGGCGTTGTCCTTTTCGAAAGTCACACCGTCTAAACCCCGACTTGCGAAATCATGATGTGGTTATAATGTAATTAATTAATCACTTAATCCAATATTACCTTCTCTTTTAATCAAGTCATGTTATCGCGATCTCGCAATTTCGCAACTCGGCATGTAAATCTCCCAGAAACTTATCTTCGAAGCTCCGAGTCACGATATGGCGAATATAATGATTATAAGATTAACTAAGCCCCTAATCATGATTTTGTTTTTACTAACCAAAATCGGTCATCGCAGTCTTGGGTGTTAAAGGTTTAAAATGTTTAAGTAAAATCTCGGATATAACGAGTACCGAAACATTGTTAACAACGGTAAAACCAGATTAATTAAGATAAATCAATGAACATCCCGCACTTTGATGTCTGCATGATTTACAAGGTAGCCTTATTCCTCCATACACCAACTGAGATTTTAAAACCGCCAAAATTTATGACATTAATGAGGAAATAGGGAAAATCGACGGATATAAGATCAGATCTTTATGACAAAATTTATTTCTAAAGATGATTTGACAGAATTGTTCTGAAGGGTACCAAATTTTTTGAATATATATAAGAGTTGTGGTTCATTATAACAAATGAGTTTTCATAGCATGCAGATCACATCACCTCTGAGTAAACTGACTCATGTATGTATACGTCTTTCTATCGCAGAAGAGCTAAAATGCAAGCTTCAACCATGGCTCCGCGAAAAGCATCAAAGGAAAATGTTGAGGTTTCAGGACAAGGCTCAGACAATGTCTCTGATACTTCGCCCGAAGTATCAACTCGGTCCCAAATTGGTCATATGTTTCAGATATTCTGCAAGAAGAATTGGTGGATTATTCTGACGACTCCAACGACAACGAAAAAGATGATATAACCACCAAGTACAAAATAGTCATCCAATCCAGAATGCACAGACTAGAATCCAGGCCGCGGTTGCTTCCATATTATGATATGGTCCGATAGGCATTGGACCATGTGGACATACTGACCATAACCATCATGAACGAGCAGAAAGTCACCATTGGGACTTTCAGGCTGGAACATCTGCAAACCATGTACAAGCTGCCCACGACGTCCGACCACACATATGGAACTGAATTCTTAGATGAGTTCAAGCAGAATGAATGCATACAGTATGATAAAACCATGTCCAGTTTAATAAAGGATTGGGTTTCAAACACCGTGAAGTTCAGAGCTGATACCCACGATATATATTCAATCGCTTCATTAGAACCACAGTACAAATATGTGGCCATGATGACATGCCGATTATATGGGAAAGAGGACACCTCACATTTTTTTCCTTTCGTGGGTGCCTCTAATGTTTCAGGTCACCGAAGGCAGCTCCTTTTACTGGGCAAATATGCTTTCCGATAGCTTGACCAGTCGGGTCAAAGAGTATCGGGCGCATAAAGAGAATGGGAAGGCGTCTTCATTCTTCATGTCTACGTACATTATGGATGCAATTTGTTCTATGACACCATTTCCATTAATGAGCTGGAGTTGGACTCCGACCGAAGATGAACCCATACATGTATATCATGCAAAATTATGGGAAAACAAAGCGAAAACTTTTGCATATGAAATCTTTAACTGGGTGATGGTGCCACTGCATGTCGCAATTTTTGGTCACCCGCCACCCCAGATATCAGACAACATAGTAACGAATCTGAGTAGCATAGTAGACTGGTATGTGGAAGCAGAATTTTCATACCTCAGAGTTTTCGGGGCTTATGTTCCCCCACACACGCTGCCATTGTTCATTTTCGACAAGCTAGCTTGTCGCGAGGTTTCCAGGCAGACAATAGTTGGTGGTATAAGCAAAGAGATTAAAGGATATTCGAAGAAGTTATGGACACCTTTCCCTATTCATTTGAATTCTTATTCTTTATTAGATTTTGGGCATGCCAAAGCCAAGGCCGCAGCCCTGGAAGACCTAAATTTGGTCTCCATCGAATACAAGAAGCATGATCCACATAGGGCCATGAGAAATCATTTGGCCAATTGCGGGCTCAAGAGATTTGAGCATGAGAATTCACCCTCGGATGACATTTTCCGAGGAGCAAGGTCCTATGTGGAGATTCTAGCTTGGATACAATGCTTGGCACCCAAGGAAAGAGCCGATGTTCTGATGTTCCATGAACATTGACGTAGCTGTCTTCCTACAGTGTTGTGAGGTGAGGGTTCGAGTACGTCAGAGGAGAAACAAAAATATGCCGAAGGCTCTAAATATGCGACTCCCGATCAAGGAAAACACCAGGATGAGGAGGAGAAAACAAAGAATCCAGAGGCATAGATAAAGACTTCGGACCCACCAAAGAAGCAGAGTCTGGAGGCAGAGATAAATACTCCAGACATGCCAAAGAAGAAGAGTCTGGTCGCTACTCTGAGAAAATCAACGAAGAAGATCAGAGAACCTATCACATCAATTACCCCCTTGCAGTTGACGTAGGGAAATATTGATGCAGGATGGATAATCAATGAAGATTTGAGGCCCATAAGAGTAGAAGAACTCCCTCTGAATGAGTTTTTCTTCGATAAGAAGAGAAAGGCAGTAGTAAAAAGTGAATTCTATCAGGAAGGAGATTCAACTGCCAAGAAATATAAAGTTATAACTAATGGAAAGGATAAGAAGAATGAGCAATTCGCCACTGAAATAGAAGGGACACTAGGAGCATATGCCTTGGCAAATCAATTTTCAGTCGGGCTCTTAAAAAACCAACTTAAAAGAAAAAAATCGCCTCATTAGGACCCTTGAAGCCAGATTGGCCATAGCAACAGAGACTGCTAAAGACCAGGTGTGTGTAGGAATAGAGCAGGCCAGGTTGGCCGATAAGAATGAGATAGAGATGCTAAAAAATAAGCTTGAGCAAGCACAGCTGGTGGTCCGGGATGGTCGGATGCAAGCAAGCCAACAAAGGGATTTGATCAAACAGCTACAAGCTAGGGTGGAGATCACTGAGAATAGAATGATAAACATCGGGATGCTCAAATCCCAAGCGATCGAGATTCGGAACAGAGTCTATGAGGCACAACGAAATTTGCTCGCCAAGGTAGAAGCGGTCCGGGACAACTGTTTTCTAGTCAACCAGGTTTCAGAGAAATTATCTGCTAGAGAAAGGGAAGCTGGAGCAACTCGAGTCACCTTCCAAGAGGCTCTGATAACCACGAACAACAAGGTTTTAGAAAGTACTCCCATGTTCACCATTTCAAAGCAGACCAGAGGGAACATTCTATTAAAAGAATGGGAGCATAACATCGCCGAAGGCAAGCAACAAGCCAAAAAGATAACCAATTCCTTAGAAGAGGCCTTCAGTTCTATAGACGGTGACCTACTAGGCATTGACAGTGGAGGTAATGCCGATACATTGGTGTAGATGAATGTGGAAAAAATCTCGTTTGATCTAAAATAAAAAGAGAAAAGAGAGTCGATCGATATTTCCCAGATGACTATGGTGGATATAGTCCAAATAGACAAATGCATGATTAGACCCAACGCACAATTATGCGCCATCAAAATTATAGATGGACAGATGGAAGACAGGCTGCAACAGTTAGCCCGAGAATGTTACTTCTTTGAAGCCATCTATCAAGAAGAACCATCGCGGCTAATACCTCAGTTGGTTGAAAGATGTGTCTCATGTACCGAGCTCGCGCGAGGACAAACGTCTGGCACCAAGTGAAGTCAGAGAAGAAGAAATGGAGCGATTGCTCTCCTCCCTGTCATAACCGAAATTTTGTGACTATTGAGATTATATCTTATTTGTAAAATTGTATAATTATACCACAGAAAGAAATAAACTAGGCTGGACCTTTTTGTGTCGATTGTAACAGAGTTTTTTACATTTGAAAGTTAATACATGCAAATCTGAAGATTCTCAATTCCGTCACGACTGTGTTACAAGTTTGTTTCCTTATATCTCATATTTCGTTTCATTTCATATTCCTAATTGATGTGCTTCGTTATAATTTAGTATGACCACTACTATAGCGAATGAATTTTGGTTTTCTGTAATTGTTTACTGTTTTTCCTCTGTACCAGCTATCAACGGGTGTAAGACCAGTCCACATTTTCAGCATTCTACACATATTCTTTGCTACATCGGTTATTTCCTTACAATTTTCCTCTTCTATTTATACGTGAGATTCTCCCTTGATAGGATCCTTACACCATAGACAGCTAAATGTTTTTCTCCCACCTCATACCCTTTATTAAAATATAATACAGTTATGGGAAAGATCCTTTGATTTGCATCCCTATTTTACTCCTGAAGCCGTAAATTCTCTTTTATATGACCAAATTGAAACAACACTTAATCTCTCTCTGAAGTTTTTCCTACTTTTACTATTCCTCGATGACTGTCCCTGTACCAACACAGCCCAATATCGAATCCAGATTATCGAACCAAATGCACATTGCCTTAAACCTTTTTGACACTATTCTTAAAACAACTACTAACTGGGTCGAACTTGAACATTCATGGGCAGCCATTGAACAAGATATAACTATCCAGGAACAGTTGGAAGCTAGACAATGCCAAAGTAGAAATCTTCCCTAGTTTCCTTTGCCGAAGGTTGACGTTTCTCTCTTCTCCACCTTTTACCCACTTTCAGATGCCTAGACACTGTACTTCTAAGCCTTAAGTACAGACTCTGGAAAAACATCTGGCAGAGCCGACTTCTTAATCTTGGTGGTTATAACCACCTTTATTATATTTCAGGGCCTCTTTGATATATTTTTGGGTTGACTTCTTCTTTTTCCTTTTACAATTACATTATGACCAATCCGCAAAAGGGGATTTTGTCCTTCTACAATAGCCGACATGATCAATCCACAATGGGGATTGATCCAATGAATAATATATCAAATAATAATAAGAATACACTTTGTAGTTACATTATTTCAACACTCCCCCTTAATAAGAAGGGTATTCTTCAACAACATTAGATGAAAGAGAGAGGACAACATCATCAAAAACATCAAGTGGGTGAGAGGACAACATCATCAATATCATCTTGGAGCACTGAATGGCATATCTATAAATCATCGAAAGTTTTCTTCATCGACAACATCGTCATTCTCAAAGGAATGCAATCATCATCTGCATCAATATATATTAGTATAAAAATGATACATCATCATCATCACAGAACGAGGCTAGCTCATCATAATACATGATTGGATTTACGTCATAGCTGTCAAGCTGGAAGCCCAGTACTCGTCTTGATTTACATCACAACAATCAAGCTGGAAGCAAGATACTAGACTGGCTTTACGTCACAACTTTTCAAGCTGGAAGCACAATACTAGTCTCATCTAAACGTTTTTCTTTACATCACAACACTTAAGCTGGAAGCAAGATACTAGACTGGCTTTACGTCACAACTGTCAAGCCAGAAGCACAGTACTAGTCTCATCACATCGTCTTGCTTTACCTCACAACCATAAGTTTGGAAGAAAGATACTACACTGGATTTACGTCACAGCTTAGCCGGAAGCACAGTACTAGTCTCATCTCAATGTCTTGCTTTACGTCACAACAAGAAGGCTGGAAGAAAGATACTTGTCTTGATTTACGTCACAACAATCAAACTGGAAGTAGGATACTAGACTGGCTTTACGTCAAAGCTTCTCAAGATGGAAGCACAATTCTAGTCTCATCACACCTTCTTGCTTTACGTCACAACAATAAGGCTGGAAGAAAGAGATGTCTTATAAAAAAAACTACTCCCCCTTTCGAGGAAGGTCCTTTCGGACTATACCAAGATTATCTTGAAAGTGCTCAAAATTTACACGAGATAGAGGCTTGGTCAACACATCAACAACCTGTTCATCCATGATAACATACTAGAGATTTATGGATCCTCTATGCACCATGTCACAAATGTAATGATATTGGATCTCCATGTGCTTCGACCTGTCATGGAATACAAGATTCTCTATCATCTTTATGCAGATCTGGTTGTCACATAGGATCATGGTTGCTTCCATCTCTAGGTGAAATAGACTGGTCAACAATTGTTGAAGCCATATAGCTTCGCAGATGGAAGAACATGCAACAATGTATTCTACTTCCGCTGTGTTGAGAGCAATGATGGATTGATTTCTACTCTTCCATGAGGTCATGGCTGATCCCAAGATGAAACAACATCCTGAAGAGATTTTCCTGTCAGAAACACTTCCTGCCCAATCTGCATCAATATATCCACTCAATGTGAAATCATGATCTCCATCATAGCTGATACCACAATCTATTGTACCCTTAAGGTACCTCATCACATGTTTTGCAGCCACTAGGTGAACATGTTTGGTTTCTACCAGAAACTGACTCAAGGTGTTCATGGAAAAACAAATGTCTGGTTTGGTGTTCGTCAGGTACATAAACGATCCAATAATTTGTTTGTACAGCGTGGCATCAATCAATTTTGACGAAGTGTCAACCAATAGCTTCAGCTTCGCTTCCATGGGTGTATTCATGGACTTGCATTCCAACATATCGAATCTCTTCAGGATTTCGACTGCATACTTCCCTTGGTTAAGGAAGATCCTCCTTGGACTCTGCCATACCTGAAGACCTAAGAAATAATGCATTAGGCTAAGGTCTTTCATTTCAAATTCTAAGGCAAGTCTCTTCTTACATTCAGTGATGATATTTTCTTCTCCAGTTAAGAAGAAGTCATCCCGATATAGCGGTAATATTACTAGCTCATCATTTACAACCTTGAAGTAGAGGTTAGAATCTTCTTTACTCTTGGTAAAGCCCAAGCTCGTTAGGAAACTTTCTATCTGGCCATACCAAGATCTAAGAGCTTTCTTCAATTTGTATAAGGATTTCTTCAATTTGCAGACATGAGACTTCCTATTTTCAACTTCAAATCCTTGAGGTTACTCTATATACACTTCCTCTTCGATGACACCATTTAGGAAAGTTGTATTCACGTCCATCTGGTGTAACTTCCACTTCATCTTAGCTGCAAGAGCTATGATGGTTTTGATCGAAGTGTATCTAGATACAGGAGTGAATGTCTCTTCATAGTCAATGCCTTCCTTTTGAGAAAATCCATGAGTGACAAATCTTGCTTTATACTTCTCAATACTTTCATCAGTAGCGTGTTTTATTTTGAAGAGACATTTTGATAATACCACATCTTTACTCTTTGGTCTGGGAACTATTTCCCACACTTCATTCTTTATTATGGATTGGTATTCCTCTATCATGGAATCTGCCCATTCTTTCCTCTAAATGGCTTCTTCAAAGAATGTAGGCTCCTACTCTATAAGATCACACATCAAATCCGTATAACTAGAGAATGGATTTGGTCTTTTCACTTGTCTCGTAGTTACTTTGGGAACACCATACTTCTCTCCATATTGAATAAGATCTCTAGCCCAAGATGGCTTTCTTTTATGGAGGATCGTCATCTGAGGAGGTTCTTGAACTTCTAATATATCATGGTCTTCTAGAATTTCCTCATCAGGGGAAATTATGACTTCCCTCACTAGTTCTGCGGCTCTGGGAACCCCCTCACTACAGTTCTGGGGATTACGGGTTCCTCTTCATGTAGTTCTTCAAGCTGGCATCTTCTTGATTTCTTGAGCACTGCATCTTCATCAAAGGTCACATCCCTAATGATCTCAATGTGATGGTGACCTAGTATATAGATTCATAAGGCCTTGGAGACCTCACAGTATCCCACAAATATTCCTTTCTTTCCTGAAGGTTCCAGCTTGTTTCTTTTCTCTTTCGCTATATGAATAAATATTGGGCAGCCAAATATTTTGAGATGGCTTACCTCTTGCTTCTTTTCAGTGAACATATATTCTGGGGTCTTGAGCCCAAGTGCACTATGGGACAATCGGTTCTGCACATATACAACTTCCATTGTTGCTTCTGCCCATAAGCACATAGGAAGATCTTGATCATGGATCATAGTCTTCACAACTTCCATTATCGTTCTGTTCTTTTGTTCAGCTACACCATTTTGAGGTATATTCTCTTGCATTATATGACCTGAGTATCTTAATTTCTTTCAGAAAGATTCTCTATCAAGGCTTTGAATTCCTTGAACTTGCTGAACACTTCATCTTTAGATTTAAAAAAATATACCCGGGTCCTACAAGAATAATCATCAATAAATGATACATAATATACATACCCACTAATGGAGGATGAAGGCATTGGGTGACATACATCTGAATGAATGAGCTCTAGGACTCCTTTTTCTTTGTTGTCTCTCTTCAGAAAAGGGTTCTTGATGTTCTTCCCTTGTGCACATCCATTGCATACGCCTTCATGGTCAACCTTGAGTTCTGGTAAACCTGTGACCACTTTGCATATGTATGGTAGTGCCTTGTAGTTGATGTGAGCTAATATTCTATGCCAA
>ML785587.1:399090-416791 GCA_009831015.1 Picea engelmannii
AATTATTGCCGGGAAGATCACCATTGGACCGTTGGGACTGCGCCACAATGGATGGAATTGTATTGATTGAGGCATTCCTTCCCGTTTGGGAAGTCCTAATGTTAATTACCTTGCGAAAAAGAGATTCATAGTTTCGAATAATAAAAGTGGAAATCCTAACCTATTTACATGTGTGACTAATGGATGATAAGGGTGATAGCAATTTGATTTCAGAATAAAAAAAATGTTTATCAAACATATTAGTCCACTCTTGCTATTGTTAGGTTTGGATATATTGTTTCAAATATCCATAATACACCACTCATGGTATATTTGCACACATGGGGAAATACTCGTTATATTAGATATGATGTAACACTAGAAAAGAATGTGGGACACATTATTTTGATGCTAAGTGTTGAATGGGCTATGGAGAGGCCGATTCGAATTTTTGGAAATGACACTTTATGTTATAGGCATTTAGATATGCAATGGTGTTTGGAATAAGTGTTTCTGGAAATTGGAAGAGCTCCAATTTTGGCTATGGTTGATGGAATTAAATGAAAATAAGGGAAGCGATGTGCATTTACTGCATGTCGTTCTTACCCTATCTTGAAGTTACCACTTTCATTTCTCTTCGCATTTAGTTTCTAATCTGGTTAGCAGTGCCTCAGTTGTGCTTGGCCGTTGGAGGAAAAATAGTGGTGCTTTTAATATTTCTGGTACTCTTCTCACAGGTATGTTGGCTCTTATCTCTCCATTCATGATGGTCAGTTGTGTTTCAAATAAAATTATTATGTTGGCTCTTGTAGTTTGCATGCAAAATGTGTTTGTTTTTTGAAGCTTTTAATGGATTTACTATGGGAATTTTTTTCATGTAACTCGCATGTTGAATTGGGTTTCTTCCTATTGGCATTAAAATGTTTCGAACTAGAAGTAACATTCAACATCTTGTTCTGTTTGAATTGTGTGGTTGTATGGGCCTGGAGCGAAGGTGATATTATTATGATATGTATGTTGATAAGTAACTGTGGGTGAAGATTCTCATTTTTAATCATTTCATATATTTATTTATGAGGGTTTCCTCTCTAAAATAAAATATGCAATTGGGTCTTGTGAATATTGCATAACACCCTCACCTTGGATGATGTGCAGTCTTATTTTTTTTACCATAGCTTGGATGTCATGGGTGGCATGTGTGCTTTATCCCACTGTCTGTTGAAGGAAAATAATTGGGTTTTGTTTTTCCTGAAGCCTACGTTCAAACCTTACGCGTATATGCTTGCTCTAGGCCTCTTCTTCTCTTCCAATACATAGGCGAATGAATGAAATCAAATCCATTTTCAAAATTTTGTTGAATTATTGGAAACACATTCTGTTTCATGATTATTATGTTGTATCCTTACTACATACCGATACTTTTAGAGTCTCATAGTTATTTCATGTTTTTTTGTCACTTTTTTAAAAGGGTGATGGAGCTATGTGTATTTTATTATAGTCACTCTGGGAATTAAGTAATTGGCTTTTCTTGCAGCCATGCCTTGAGGCTTGTGTCTATTTTTTGGTCCTAAACCTTGTTTCCCTGTCCGAAAATGTAGACACACAAATATTATAGACCTATTTTTATAGTCTTGTCCAAATATTCAACCCGACAATTGAAAAAATTGAGGTCACCCAAAAATTTACGGTTGGTTTGTTTTTGGGTCTATGAGGTGGTTTGAGTGATTTTTGAGTTTAAAAGAATTTATATGGAAGTAATACCCACTGGATTCGCATGAGGTTTTCAATCCTGGTTTGTTTGCAACTGTTATTGAAAGTTGTGATGTGAATATGATGTAACAGATAGCTCTATGTCTCTCTTCCTCTCACGATGTTCGAGACCCTTTGTATAGTTATGATAGCTAAATTGTTTATAAACAATATCCTACAAATTTTATGATAATTTAAAGGGAGAAATGAAATTCATTTATTTTATGTAATATTCTAGATATAAAATAGTATGCAGAACATAATTAATTAGTTAGAAATGACAGATAAACAATGATATAACCATAACAACACCACAATAATACCAAAATAATACCAGAATAACACTAGAAAGAGCACTTTGATTACTGAGAGCAATTTTCACTTGCCTATTCGAGGGGGAAACCTCTAACAGAGCAGAGCTCTATTAAAATAATATCCAAGACAAAAATTCTCATACCCTCAATTCCTATTTATACTAAATATGTCTATCAAAAGAACAATCTAGAGGAAGATCCTTCTAGAAGCGGAAGCTTCTATTAGCTCTTCTTACATTTGACTTATTCTTCCTTATTTATAGGCCTTATTAATATTGACCTTTATTACATGGAAATATATTATTCTATCTACATGAGTGGTTATGTCCCTAACATGTCCTCCCCCTTAAAAAAGCCTTGTCCTCAAGGCTTGAGATGAGGAAATTATTACAGAATGGTAGTTGGTTCCCAAGTGGCATCTTCTGAAGTTGTATATTTTCACTATACTAACACTTCCTTGATGGTTCTTTGACACAGATGATGCTCATGCTGGTCCAAAACTACTTGTGGTTGTATCCAAATGGAGCCTTTTTCATCCAACTCGGGAACGGTGGTTTGAGTTTGGCACTTAGTTCCAATCACCTTCTTTAAGTAGGAAACATGAAAAACAATATGGAGCTTAGAATGACTGGGAAAAGCTAATTGATAGGCCACCTATACCACACGCTTGAGAACTATATAAGGACCATAAAACTTGGGTGCCAGTTTCTGACAATGGCCAGTCTTGAGGGAATTTTGTTTGTAAGGTTGCAGTCGAATAAACACATGATCTCCTTTTGCAAATTAACATTCAGAGTGACCTTGATATGCTTGTTGCTTCATGTGATTATGGGCCATGACCAAATTCTCTTTGAGGGTACAGAGAATAGCCTCTCAAAATGTAAGTGTTTGGTCAACTGCCTGGACATTCAAGACATATGACAAGTATGAGAGAACTAAAGGCAGCTTTTGTCCATATATTGCTTCAAAATGAGTCATGCAGGTAGCTATATGGTAATAAGTGTTGTACCACCATTCAACTAGTGGTAACCATTGAGCCCACTGATTTTTCCTTTCCAATGAAAAACACCTCAAATATGTTTCCAAAACTTGTTGAAAAAGTCAGTTTTACCATTAGTATAGGGATGATAATATGTGTTGAGGTGCAATTGGGTGCCTTGTAGCTTGAACAATTCTTGCCAAAAATTGTTGGTGAAAGTTGGTTCGCGATCAGAAACAATAGAATGAGGCATGCAATGAATCTTGAAGACCTGATCCATGAAAATTTGAGCCACAATGGAGGTTGTAAATAGGTGTTGAAGAGCACATAAATGAGCATACTTGGAAAGATGATCAAATACCACCATGATGCTTGATTTATTGCTCAATTTAGGTAAGCCTAGAATAAAATCCATAGATATATCCCACCAAATGACCAGTGGAATTGAAAGAGGTTGTAGTGTGCCAGGAGATTTGACTGTTTCTCCCTTGTTGTGTTGAAAAACATCACATTCAACCACAAAATTGCAAACTTCATGTTTCATACCATCCCATAAAAAAGAATGTTTGACCCGGTCATAGGTTTTGGTAAACCCGGAGTACCCAGTGGTGGGTGTAGCATGAAGCTCATAAAGTACCATGGATTTAAGTTTTGACTGTTTACTTAAATACATACTGCCTTTGTATCGAAGCTCATCATTGATCCAAGAGTACCCTGGGGAGACTGGAGAAATGTCTTGCAATTATTGTATCAGATGTGAACTTTTGGGATCGTGTAGCCATTCCTAGCGAACAACTTGGAGCCAATCTGGTGCAATGAAAGAGAGAGAAAAAAGGGACCCTTCATCTTCATATTTTCCAGAAATGCATCAACAACCACATTGTCTTTTCCTTTCTTGTAAATGATCTCATAATCATATCCAAAGAGCTTAGTCACCCATTTTTGTTTCTCTGGGGAGGAAGGTGTTGTTCCAGGAAATACTTGATTTGATGATCTGTCTTAATTTGGAAGTGTTGCCCTAATAGATAAGGGTGCCAAAGATCCACGACATGTATAATAGCCAACATTTCCTTTTCATATATTTATTTTCCCAAATGTTTCTCTGATAGTTGTTTTCTAGTAAAGGCCAAAGGCCGAACCTCTTGCATAAGGACCATGCCAATTCCTTTCCCAGAAGCGTCACATTCTATGAAAAAGGTCTTTGTGAAATCAGGAAGGGACATGACTAGAGTGGTGCACATGGCCATCTTCAAGGTTTAATAATCTTGAGCAGCTACTGGAGTCCAAGTGAAATAATTCATTTTAAGGAGAGTAGTGAGAGGTGTTGCAATATTTCCATAATTCTTAACAAACTTGCGATTATAGCCTTTTAAACCCATAAATCCATGCAAGATTTTGAGATTCTTTGGGTGAGACCAATCTTGCATAACTTTAATGTTTTTAGGATCCAACCTAACACCAGCCTTGCCAACAAGATGACCCAAGTAATCGACTTTTGAGGCACCAAAAGAACATTTAGATTGTTTGAGGAAAATTTGGTGCTGAGAGAGTATATGGAGAACTCGATCCACATGAGAAATATGGGATGTCCATTTTTTACTATAGATGAGGATGTTGTAGGAAAATCTCCCTGTGGACAGGTAGATCACCTCTAAGGCTTGAACTTAACCCTAGACAGAAAAATGCTTAACGTGGACACTGACTTCCTTTCGAATCTATCTAAACTAATGCATGAGAAGGGAGGATAACAGAAGTACCTTTTAATCGACGTTTGTCCCTGCACGCTCCAAGTTGCACTCCAATCCTTTTTCTCCTCACTGAGGTCTGTGGACAAAACAAGATACGACCACTTCCTACTCTATTGACATTAGCTTGAAAACAGATCTATCAATAAATGATAAGTTCATGTGATATCAGACACAAACTAGAAAGAAACAGGCCAAGCGTGTCATATTAATGAGAATAACGACAGCAGTACTTACAATCGTAGATGCGAATGCGACAACTTCGTCAAGTCCTCTTCATCTAACCCTTGCCTGAAAGATCCACAACCTGGATAACAACAGCTTCACTGATCACTCTCTTTTGGCCGACTGTCAGTTTCCTCCAAGATCATAAGTTTCATATGTTCAATTCTTCCTCCTTTACACCATCATAGAGCCTGTTTATATAGGTTAGGAGGGGTCTAACCTCTTGAGTTATGTTTAGAACCAGTTGGGGACCTTCTCCTTAGATCAGGGATCTTTTGATGAAACCAAGAATTTGAGCACAACTGCCTCCTAATCTCGAATGATCTCCCCTTTATTCTACTCAACGGGCTAACAATTGACCCAGAATAGGGAGCGCTCCCCCAAAAGGGGTATCAGAGCGTTGTAGCGCTCTTGGTGAGCCTTGGGAAAGCGCCAGTGCTCTTAATATGAGAAGCGCTCCTCCAGAAGGGCCTGAGGGGCATTATAACGCTCCTTGAATCATGGTAGAGGAGTGCCAGTGCTTCTGCAGCTATAGTAGGGGAGTGTTCCCCCTCCAAACGAGTGTTTCAGGGTTTCTTTCAGGTGTCAAGAGCTATTTGATTCTAGTAAACCAGTTCTTGACCTTCAAATTAGTCATGTGAGGTGTCATAAGTGCCTCCTTAGTGTCGTTATCATGGAATCATGTCTGAACATCATTTGCGACACTAGTGATCAATTCACGACACTTGCGAAAGTTGTAGGGAAGATGAGACACTTACGACGATTGATAGGGACAATGCGACACTTAGCAATTTTGACGTGTAACAGAATGCCCCCCAAAGTATGAAGTCAGAAGATAGGAATTGATGACTGAAATACTTTGCAGACGTTCAAGCAAGGGTATAGACTCAGAGAACCTGACGAAAGCTGCACACAAACATCCAACAAATATCATGACATATTTCAAAACCCAAGGCAGGCATACCTATGCTTGGGTGATCAAGACTTGCAAGATATGGCCACCATAAAATACACTGCGGATCCACAATCGTATTGGTAAAAAGGGTATAGCCACTGAAGATACACTGTGGATCTATACTTTGATAACTCAGACTGATCGTAGCCACGAAGAATACACAGTGGATCTACGAGACGATAAGACATAGCCACGACCAATACAAAGTGGATCTATGTAACAATGTATGTGTTCTTTGTCCAGAACTCCTTCGCAACCTGGGCGAAACATATATCAAAGTGAATTAATCAACCCAGGGTTTTCTTACCAATCCCCGTGCGATACGATTCTAACCATGTGAATAGACTTTTTGGTGTCGAACACGGCAGAAACCACTTGATTACCGGTCAATGAGGTAAACCGTTAACAAGTACGAGGGAAATCATCATTAATGTCAATGATTCCCAAGGTATCTTAGTACATTCCACTGAACGTGAATAGATGAGTTGAAGTCGAACATTAGTGGAATCAGTCGATCAGAGGTCAATGATGTAAACCCACTGTCGAACGTGAGGAGGCCTTCCATTGAGGCATGCAGGTCCCAAAGTACTAATTAGTTTCTAAGTCTAATTCCTGGATAATGTGTTGAAGTCGACAGGAATAGACTCGTCGAGGGAGGGCCTTGATGTATCCCCCATCAACGACACGAAACAGACATAGAGATGTAATTGGTGGATCAAATAGACATGGACTGACACAGGTTTTGAGGCAAAATATTTGGGATGGATGACTCTCGAGGCGGATACTTCCCTTGAACGCTGAGGCACAATAGTGAAACATGACATGGACCAAAACTATGCAGTGGGTACCGTGACTTGCGTCGGGTGACTCAAGGGAGTAAAAGGAAACTCAAAGATTGGCTCCATGCAGAGGTTCAGCGGATTATGATATGAGCAAATGACAAAGTGTCGTGTTCAAGGGTGACTCTAAGAAGTGTTAGACGGTGTTCTCAAGAGACTGCTTGGCTTGCTCCTTTCAATTTTTCCCCCATCCAGATAGATGAGTACCTCTTTTTAACTTAACGAGCTCGAGGAGGATAACACATGCTCGATATAACTCACCTTCGGTAAGTTCCTCTTCCTTTGTTTAACGAACCAGAAGAAGTAAAGGTTCGTTCCCATATGGGCCTGTCGATGTGTGCTTTAACGAGTCCAAAGACAGAAAACTCGAAGGTTTTTAGGGATTATAGAGTTTGTAAAAACACTTGAAAGAGAAATCTCTCAGTTCCTTTTTCGTATAGTATTCCATCGAGACAGAAAAAGGGTTAAACTATTGCTCGAAAGATGCCCTTTCTAACCTTTTAACGAGTGTGAAAGGAAGCAAGATCACTCGACAATCTTTTCATATTTAGAGAGTCTGAAAAGGGTTTAAAGGAGACTCCAGGGGGGTTCCTTTTTCGTGTGATCGTATCTGTACAGGTCCGAAAAAGAGATAAAAGTTTACCCGGTTGCGTTCTCATATTGTCGAGCTCGAGAACGAACTAAGACTATGCTCATAAATATGACAAGGTGAAAGATGCATTAGGACTGCCAATAAACCTGCGATGCCAGAAACTATAATCCAGAGATTAGTGAAGCCATTTACACCATTAGAGAAACCCAAAATGACCATACCTTATGAAAAAATGAAATTTTATAAATATGGATTGATTTGAAAAACTCATTTACCATTTCATTTGCAAGGATTTTGTGGAGTGTTGGAGAATCTCAATTGGAGCAAAACTTGTTCTTCTCGCTGCCAGAGCTATGATTGATCGTTTCGCACACCGTTCGAACCAGGTAGGTGTTCATTCTTCTCTCTTTCAATTGCATGGTTCCAAGTTGATTTTCATGGCATAATTAATTTAAAACACAAAGCCCTAGGTCGTCCATTTTGAACCAAATCGACCTCCTTTTAAAAGTTAATAAAATGGGGGGAATTGTTCACGAAAATGTATTGGAAAAGAGTTGTTAGGATGCCCACACCCTAACAATTGATTAGATCGACCATTTTGACCAAAGAAATTTGAAAAAACTCCCCTCATGGGCCCACGCACCCACTCAAAACGTTTTTCATTTTTACCATGTTTTAATCATTGTTTGGTAAATATTAAAGGGTGTGGTGGTTAAAAATGATGATTGGTTACCTTTAGATGTCATGGGCATTTGTTTTCATGTTTTAAAATTCTTTTTAAAAATCACCGAAATCACAAAAACGTGGGGAATGATGGAAATCTTGAATTTTTGTTTTGTAGGGTATTCAGCAATCATGATTGAATGGAAAGAGTGAGAACACGAGATGGATGATATAGCCGCTCTACGGAGTCCCCGTACGCGGGCTTCTTTAAGGGCCTGCGGCTTGCTCAAGTTTTTCAAACTGCAAAAAATGAAAAGCGAGGTTCTACTGCTTGAGCACGTCATTGGTCTTTGGGACATCATGAAACAGGGATTCCGTATTGGTACACAACTCCTAACCATCGAGTTGGAAGATGTGTACTTTCTGACCGGCCTCTCAAAAAGAGGGGTCCCCATAGCTTTTACAGGGTAGAGGGCATTACCTGAGCAGGTGGACGTGTATCTGGCACGTCATTGTGTTCCTGGAGAAAGGTTGGTAGGGGGCAGGATCCATATCAAGGATATACGGAATCTGCCTCTTTGATCCATATTGTTTGCTATCACTAACGCGACTGGTAGCACTAGTGCTCATTTGGCTTCGAGGTCACAGGTGGCCTACGATGTTCAGTGTTTAGAGCCAACATTGTTCAATTGGAGTGCAGCGTTCCTTCGGAATGTGAAGGAACAAATCTCTTGGTGCAGGAACGGCCAAAAACAGTTTGGCTATGGATCATTCTTAGTCTCGTTTTTCTTGGAGCACATCCCTCAGATGCAGCCTCAGATCGCACTGGCAGTACGACCAGTGGATGAGCCTCGGATGGAGAGGTGGACTAGCCTATCTCTGAGGTTAGTTTCGGAGTCAGAGTTCCGTTTTACTGGTGATTTCTTTGCCTGGTTGAGGCGGCGATATCTATGGATTGAGGACTTCTCGTATGCTGATGTAGACTTCCGCAAGAGTATGGATTTGATTTTGCCCGAGGGGGAAGATTGGGACGAGTCAGGTAAGAGACTAAGCCATACCTTGTCTAGTTTGTTTTTTAAGTTTTTTATGTATATGTATTTTTTTGGGTATGTAAGAGAGTGTTTAACAGATGTTTTGTCTTCAACGTGCAGACAAGGGAGCAGTGTGCCCAGTGGATATACCAGTGCCAGGACATCGTGGCGGTGCCCCAGTTGTAGCAGACCCAGCCGTACCAGTGGTGGGCCTCTGGGAGGTTGAGAGGAACCTCCAAGGCCTTACGATGGGTGTCCCTCCTCTGCGGAGAGGGGACGTGCCTTTGCATATGCAGTGACACACTGTAGGGGTGCCAGAGAATATCAATTCTCTGTTGAGGCGTGTAGTACGTGCAGTATTATGTTACTCACAACACAATGTGGCGCGAGGATATTAGAGTCTCCCCGTGATCATATTTTTGTATACCTTGTCAGGCGATATTGTATGGGCGGATGGACCCAATATTTTGTTCTCTTACAGACTTTTTGATGTAATGTAAACATTTCAGTCACGCCATATATATATATACAGTTTTGAGTTTTTATGATGCCGATGGTTTGTACATGATGATGTCTGTGGTGTGTTTTAATTTACATGTAATGTACAGTTTTTGCTTCCCTTGAATCTTATCTGTGGGCTAAATACCGATCCATGATATAATTGGCTAACGAGTCTGAAACACTATTAAGTTCTCTTGGAATGTGTCTATATTCAATGTAATCAAACATTCGTTCGAGACGGAGAACTTGCAAGTGTAGACGTAGCAGGATAGGATTACGAATAGCGTAGATGTGATTGAGTTGATAAACCATGAGTTGGGAGTCTAAGTAAATAATGATACGAGAGATACCTAGGGAGGAGGCTTGGGTTAACAGTCCAATGACAGCATGGTATTCTGCCATATTGTTGGTTGCTGGCCCTAAACAGATGCCTCCTGAACTCACCACCTCGTCAAACTGATAAATAACCCATGCTGCCGAGGCAATGTTCCGGGTATGTCGGCTGGCGCCATCCGCGAACCCAAAAAAGATAGGAAAGGTAGACGTCATCTGCGCATGAAAACACATGCACAGTCATGAGTGGAAACGGTAAAGACTTGAGCACGCGAAAGAAAAGACACACCAAACTACAAACACAATAATGTACAAAGTACAGACGCTAGGTGATCTAGGCATAGTAGTTTTTAAGGTAAAGCCCATTTCGGGGCTCTCCCAGGGAAATTCCATCATGATNTACTAGTTCGTAAGCACCTCTGTGTAAAACACGCTTCACAATGTAAGGACCGTGCCACATAGGTTCTAACTTTCCTGTTCCCAATTTATCATGTGCTTGGTCATAAACGAGGACTAAGTCTCCTTCTGCAAAGGCTCGAGGTTGGACGGATTTGTCATATTAACTCTTGATCCGTTTCTGATGTGCCTCATTAACGAGAGCAACATCACGGCGTGTTTCGTCCAGCTTGGATAGGTACAAGAATCGTTCTTCTTCCGCAAAGGTATGGGGCAGGAGTTCTACTTTCAATTTTAGTGATAGAATTTCGCACTCGATTGGTAGGACGGACTCAATGCCATAGACCAACTAGAATGGAATGAATCCAGTTGAGGTTTTCACAGACGTGCGATAGGCCCAGAGAGCGAAAAACAGTTGTAAATGCCACGATGTCTTGTTTTCCCCTACCATGCATTGGATCATGGTTTTTAGGACTTTGTTGATGGCTTCAACTTGTCCATTCACTTGAGGGTAGTAAGGGGATGAGTTTTCATGGCGAAAACCCAATTTGACGTGTAATTCGCTCATCATCTAGTTTTTGAAGTGTGCACCATGGTCGGTGACAATGGCATGTGGTACGCCAAAACGASTAATGATGTGGTTGAAGAGGAATAGAGATGCAGTATGACCATCATTCAGGAAGGTAGGCATAGCCTCAGCCCATTTTGTGAAATAATCGACGGTGACGATGATGTAACCGTGCCCCCCGGCTGAGGTAGGCTTACATTGCATGAAATCAATACCCCATTTGGAAAAGGGGTCGATGGCAATAATGGGATGTAGCGCAGTAGGGTGGGTGCATGCCTTCTTGTTGAAGATTTGGCAGGGTGGGCATTTTTTGACGGCCTCGATGCAATCTTTGAAGATCGAGGGCCAAAAGTAGCCGGCATGTAGGATTTTTTGGGCTGTGGCCATCTCGGAAAGGTGACCGCCACAAGCACCAAGGTGAAAATCGTTCAGAATGCGTTCAGCCTCTTCATGAATCAGACATCGCCGAAGAATGGTTTCAATACCACGATGATACAAAGTATCGCCGAGGATGAGGTAACGACGAGAGTGGTGATGGATGCGTCGACGCTCTTCTCAAGAGATATTTGGCTGAAAGCGCTGGGTTTGAAGGTAGAGGAGAATGTATCCATACCAAGGGTCAGAGGTGTTGATGAGGAAGAGAGACTCATCAGGAAGAGGGTCTCTAGGTTCAATGTTTTCATCGGCACTTGGGAGAGCACAAATGAGCTTGGCAAACACCAGGGATTTTTTGGCTTTGGCCTTTGTAAACTCAAGATCGAATTCTTGAAGAATCACGATCCATTTCAAATATTTACCCCCAAGTACTTGACATGTTAAGACGTGGTACATGGGGTTGGAGTCTGCGATTACCGTGGTGGTGCGTAATAGGATGTAGTGGCAGAATCGTTGGACAACAATGACAGCTGCCATAGCCAGTTTTTCGACATGCGAATATCTAAGTTCGGGTTCGGATAAACTCTTGCTCAGATAATAAATCATGTGTTCTTCGCCGTTAGCATCCTCTTGAACCAACACCATCGCAATGGTGGAAGTAGAAGCGACCAAGTAAAGGATATAATCCTTTGTATATTCGGGAGGATGTAACAAAGGAGCGTGTGTCAAAGCGTGCTTGAGAGTGTCGAATGACTGTTGGGCATTGTCATCCTAGATGAAAGGGACGTTCTTTTGCAGTAGCCGCATGAATCCTTTAGTAATCTCGGCGTAATTACAGATGAAATGACGAAGAAAGTTTGCTTTGCCTTGCAAACTTTGAAGTTGGGTTAAGTTGGTGGGTGGGGGTAAGGCTAGAATGGCCTTGATCTTTAAGGGATCCACCCTGACCCCGTCTTTGGAGACGATGAAACCGAGGAGTTGGCCAGATTCGACAGCGAAGATGCATTTATGTGGGTTCAGGCGAATAAGATAGAAACGACATCGAAGAAAAATTGCCCGCAAGTGACCAATATGATCGGGTCGGTTGGATGAATGGGCGGGTAAGTCATCGAGATAAGGTTTTGCGATATGCTTGATGTCATGGAAAGCGTACGACATGGATCGCTGGAAAGTAGCACCAGCGTTTTTAAGGCCAAAAGGTAGCTTTCGGTAGGTGAAAGTTCCCCAAGGGCAGATAAAGGCGGTCTTATGTTGGTCAGCAGGTAAGATTTTGATATGGTTGTATCCAGAAAATCCATCCATGAAAGAGAAGATCACGCTTCCCATGCAATTATCGATGATTTGATCGATAAAAGGTGTAGGGTAGTTGTCCTTGGGACAAGATTTGTTGAGATCACGATAATCTACGCAGACACAGATGGTCCCTTGTTTCTTGGCAACCGGAACGAGGTTAGAAACCCATTCCGTCAAAGGGACGGGGTAGATAAAGCCAGATTTTAGAAGTTTTTCAACTTCTGCCTTTATAGCTGCCAGTTTCTTGGGGTGAACCGGGCGGAGTTTCTGTCGAACCGGTTTTGCGTCAGGGTAAGTTTTGATTTCGTGTATGACGATGGAAGGGTCAATCCCTGGCATTTCTTCATAGCTCCATGCGAAGACATCGCGGAATTCCTTGAACAAAGCGGTGTAAGAAACCACTTCATCGGGTGTGCAATTAGCACCAAGATTAGTGTTTTCCACGACACCTTCTTTGACTGAAATGTCAATTGTGATTGTGGTAGAGATGTTACCCATGTTTCCCTCAGAGAAAGTATCTTGGGTGAGGATAGGGGATTGTAGATCATTGGTAACATCGGGGGTGAAGACAGATTGTATGTCTTGAACTTCTTCCAAAGATGGAAGAAAAGAGGATCGATGGTGGTTGTCATCCCAGGGAAAATCGTCAATGCTAAGCATTTCCATGATAAATTCGTCCGAAGGAAAAATGTAGGAAATGTAATCAACGACAGATGATAGGGAATTCAACCACGAGGGCACCGAGTAAGTGTCGGGTGCCAGTGAATGTGAAGTCTTCGAAGAGGGAGAGGCGGATTGAATAGCTATGTATGCGGCCTCGGCTGGGCTGAGTGGCATGGTGTCACTGAGTCCATCGAATTCCAAAGGACTAGACACAATCCAAGGGTCAGAGGATTCCAAGGATTGATAGGGCAAAGTCGAGATCATATTGACGGCGGAAATATGAGGTGTAGTAGGTGGAAGTGGTGTAGGGAAGGTACCCATGAGGATAGAATCTTTCAATAAGCCAACACCAACGCTTTCATACGTAACTAGGTGATCTCCCAAAAAGGGAATATTGTTGGTGGCAGGTATGCGGGCGTCGGGTGTACAGAAATCAAGTTGATCGACGGTGACAAGTTTTCCTTGATGAGGGAATTGTACACATCGAAACACCGACAAGGCGACAACAGTCATAACATAGAACCAACTTCTTCCGAGTAATAGGTTGTAATCGAGGGGAGCGTCGACCACTTCGACATCAACGGTAACAGTTTTACCGCCCAATTGAATGGAAAGGGATTGCAATAATCCGTGAGGATGGAAACCTCTTCCATCGAAAGCGCGTAACATCATGGGGGATTTGTTAAGGGAAGGTGATTTCAAACCTTTCCAACAGGATAGAGACATGACACAGGTGGATGCTCCCTCATCCAAAATGGTTCGATGGATTTGTTGATTATGAACAACAACATCGATTTGGAAAGCTAGCTGGTGGGAGAGTCGTGGTTGATGGTCGTCCAGATTAAACGTGATGTAGTTGGATGACTCGGGATCGAAGGCACTGATAGCAGCTAAGAGCATCCTACGTTGGTTAGGACAGTGTTGTAACACTTCCAATGCGGACATGGTGCATGGAGCTTGGGCCAAATCTTCTACAATATTGTAGTTTTGGGTGGCTCGTGAATTAGGATTGAAAGTGGATTTCTAGATGGTGCTCTTGGGAGGGCGTAAGATGGAGTCAAAAGAAGGTTTCTCAATATGAAGTGGCCCGGATGGAGGGCTAACAGACGGAGGATTGGCAACAGATGGTAAAGGATCTGGCGAAGAACCGTTAGCAGTCTTCGGCTTATCGGGTTTAACTGGTGTGTCATATGTCGCAGAACGAGTGGTTAGATTAACCCCGTTAAACATGTAAATGTGTGCGCTTGTCGATGCTTCATCATGGGGTTGGTTGGAACTGCCCCCCGACGTGGGGGTTTGTGCAACCAAAGATTGTTGTTGCGGAAAAGGCTGAGTGAGCACCGCGGATTGTGAATTTCCCTTAAAAAATTTAGCCACTTCATCGCGATGTGGGCAGTCTCGAGTGTAGTGATCGTCACCGCAAATGAGACATGGGAATTTCAGTTTTCGCTGTGGTTGTTTTCCAGCAGCAGGGGTTTGTGGTTGGGTATTAGGTTGTTCATTGTTATTGTTCTTCTTTTTTTTGTTTCTCGCTTTCTTCTTGCCCCCAGGTTGTTGTGAAGGGGTTGATTGGACCACATTCACATCAGAGACTTGAGTTTGGGTGGGGGTAGAAGAGGGTGGAGTCAAACTGGGGGCGGTCGTGGAAGCAGGCCGCTGGATTGTTCCAGTAGACTGAGTAGTAGATTGAGTTTTGAAGGAGCCAATAACTCCATCCGCATGCGAAGCAGTCGATGGTTTGGATGGATCATTATTGGGATGGGTGGCGTTCGGTATCAACTCATACAGAGTACCAGATTGTGAATAGACTAAGTCTAAGTACTGAGCTCGGGTGATGGCTTCTTCCTCGGTGACCATGCCGCCCATGGAAACATCACGAGCAATCTTGGGTAGTAAGGATTTCATGAACCATTCCGCTAATAATTGGTCAGGGATGATCGCTTTGATTAGCCTTCGTTGTCTTCTCCATTCATGGATATGATCGGAGATGTGTGTGGAAGTTGTCTAACGAAGAGAGGTTAATAGTTCAGTACCTGTCTCGTATCGGATGGGCAGTTGGAAGTGTGTGAGGAAGGACATGGCGAGGGAGTTGAAATCGTAAAAAGACGCGCATGGTAATTCAATATACCATTTTGCTGCAGAACCCGTAAGTGTCCGTTGGAAAAGACATAAACGAATAGAATCGTCCATGAGGGAGTTGGATGAGCACCACAAATGGAAGGTCATCACGTGGTTGTTCGAGTCTTCTCTAGATTTTCTGTCGAATTTTGGGATATCAGAAGGGAGCTTTGCTGGAATAGCTGTCCAACCCGAAGAATGATGAATGGGATCATTCGTTAAGAGAGACAAATCTGGAAGGTCCAGGGTGGCTAGAAAAGGTAGTTGTCGGTTAACCTGTGGGTAATGTTGGTGCGGCAGAGGAACACCAGTGGGGCCCAATACTGGGTTATGTGGATAATTATAACTCGTGGGCCCTCTCATGTAAGGTTGGTTTTGACCAAGGTACATAGGATTTGAAGTGTTTTGAGAAGTATGTGTGAGCGGAGGATAACCGGATGGGTTTTGAGGGTTATGGGTTGGGTTGGGCATTTGTCCATAAGGAGGTTGTTGCGGAGTTTGCGAATTTTGTCCTGCTGGGAAGTGTGGATTTCCTAAGAAAGGAACGTTCCATGGGTTAGATGCGGTAGGCACATTTTGTCCCATGGAGGCATGCGGATTTCCTTGAAAAGGGATGCTCCATGGATTGGGTGCAACGGACACGTTTTGTCCCGTGGAGGCATGCGGATTTCCTTGAAAAGGGATGCTCCACAGATTGGGTGCAACAGACACGTTTTGTCCTTGTGGTTGATGGTGGACTCCGGCTTGAGGTTGCCCCCCAGCATGAGGGTGCCCCCCGAATGGAATTTGTCCTCTGGTGGGAGGATGCCCCCCAGTTTGAGGTAGAGTTCCTGGGATTTGAGGGACAGACGTAAAAGATTGACCAGTGTTTCCGATTGGGTTAGAACCGCCAAGGACAGTCCCTCTGGGTTGTTGGATAGGTATGGAACTTCCTGATATGACTTGAGCAGTGGTTTGGGCAGTGGTAGTGGCAGATGCGTTCAGTGCCCTAAATCCAAAAGGGAAGTTTGGCCTTGGTGTTACAGGTGTGCCAATCAGAGTTTGATTAACTACCGAATTACCGGTGGGGATGTTCGGAATGTGCGGGGTCATTGTTGAATGGGATGTCTGGAGGGGAATGGTAGGTCTCGGGCCGATGGATGTTACGTTCGGGCCAACGGGTGGTGTGCTCGGAGCAACGGTTGGTGTGGCTGTAAAAGTGGTAGTATCAGTGAAGTGATTTGGGGGTACAGTGTAGGAGAAAGGTACGTCGGTACCTTCCCCCATTCCATAAAGATCTCGCACCAAGCGTGGTGGACTCCGAACAATGTTCTCAGTCCAGAAAGGGTCATTGGGTAAAGGGTTTTGAGGAGACCCATCCGGGGCGTCAGAAGGGTTTATGACAACAAATTCTCCAGCGGAATTTAGGTGGAGGATCTGTCGTTCATATCCCTCTGGAATGCGATAAGCTTGCGGGGATTCCGAGACAATTCTAAAATTCTCCAAAGGGATGGGAACTTCTTCTTGAGAAGTTGTAGTATTTTGAACCTCGCTCTGTTGAGGAGGTTGCTTCGTAGAATGAAGGGGTAAAGGGATGTCTCCTTCCATATTTTCTGGAGGAAGACCCTGTAGCCTCCGCGAGCGTCATGGAGGGTCGATGTTGGCGGCGGAAAAGAGTCTACACAAGAAATCTATGGCCAACTAGCGAAAAGAAACAGCACACGCTAAAAAATCTAAGAATCACAACCAAGCAAACATGACCTTCTTTTGATGACCGTACTAGTTGGTGATGAAATCCAACATCGCGTGATCAAGTCCAGAAGGGGTGGGGATAGGATGGAACAGTTACAATGGCGACCTTCTTAATGGACTTACGCCTTGGTGCAAGCTTCCACGCAGTAATTGTGGATTTACCCTCCAAGGAGCCTGAGTGAGTTTGACCAATGTCTGCTCCAGGTACAGTGAGACTTCCCATCACCGTCACCTTGTGTAAGAAACTAAAGATTATGGCCAGTAAGGTTACCAATTCACAGTCAACCCCTGGGCAAGAACAGTCGACAGTTCGATCCGAATGTACGGGCAGGGTATCAAGCCCGAAACCAACTAAGAAGCTTCCACGCAGTAATTGTGGATTTACCTCAAAGTGATCCCCATAATATGATCCGACCACCACAATTAGTTAAACCACGGAGGGTTAGTCCCCGTAGCTTACCCGAATGCAACCTTGTGCGTAACCCCTATGTGAGAGGGGGATCCCAGGTAGACTTATACGATAACTGGATTTACTCTCCCTAACTCAGGATACTAATGTTTGTTTTGACAAATTTGGAGAGTTATGCTCACAGCCTAATCCAAAGTACTACACCTATTCTACTGTTGGTGGAGGATTCTAGCAAAGAAAAAG
>ML785587.1:417719-440712 GCA_009831015.1 Picea engelmannii
AGGTTTCGATTTGAGGCTATCTCCCCAGTGGAGTCGCCAGTTTCTGTTGTAGGAAAATCTCCCTGCGGACAGGTAGATCACCTCTAAGGCTTGACCTTAACCCTAGACAGAAAAATTCTTAACGTGGACACTGACTTCCTTTCGAATATATCTAAACTAATGCATGAGAAGGGAGGATAACATAAGTACCTTTTAATCGACGTTTGTCCCTGCACGCTCCGAGTTGCGCTCCAATCCTTTTGCTCCTCATTGAGGTCTGTGGACAAAACAAGATACGACCACTTCCTACTCTATTGACATTAGCTTGAAAACATATCTATCAATAAATGATAAGTTCATGTGATATCAGACACAAACTAGAAAGAAACAGGCCAAGCGTGTCATATTAATGAGAATAATGACAACAGTACTTACAATCGTAGATGCGAATGCGATAGCTTCGTCAAGTCCTCTTCGTCTAACCCTTTCCTGAAAGATCCACAACCTGGATAACAACAGCTTCACTGATCACTCTCTTTTGGCCGACTGTTAGTTTCCTCCAAGATCATAAGTTTCATATGTTCAATTCTTCCTCCTTTCCACCATCATAGAGCCTGTTTATATAGGTTAGGAGGGGTCTAACCTCTTGAGTTATGTTTAGAACCAGTTGGGGACCTTCTCCTTAGATCAGGGATCTTTTGATGAAACCGAGAATTTGAGCACAACTGCCTCCTAATCTCGAATGATCTCCCCCTTATTCTACTCAATGGGCTAACAATTGACCCAGAATAGGGAGCGCTCCCCCAAAAGGGGTATCATAGTGTTGTAGCGCTCTTGGTGAGCCTTGGGAAAGCGCCAGTGCTCTTAAGATGAGCAACGCTCCTCCAGAAGGGCCTGAGGGGCGTTATAACACTCCTTGAATCATGGTAGAGGAGCGCCAGTGCTTCTGCAGCTATAGTAGGGGAGCGTTCCCCCTCCAAACCAGTGTTTTAGGGTTTCTTTCAGGTGTCAAGAGCTATTTGATTCCAGTAAACCAGTTCTTGACCTTCAAATTAGTCATGTGAGGTGTCATAAGTGCCTCCTTAGTGTCGTTATCATGGCATCATGTCTGAACATCATTTGCGACACTAGTGATCAATTCGTGACACTTGCGAAAGTTGTAGGGAAGATGCGACACTTACGATGATTGATAGGGACAATGCGACACTTAACAATTGTGACATGTAACAGAGGATATCATCAAAGAAAACTAATAAAAAATGACGGAGAAAAGGACAAAAGATACGATTCATGAGGCTTTGGAAAGTGGAGGGATAATTACACAAGCCAAAGAGCATGACCAAAAACTCATAGTGGTCCTCATGAATTCTAAATGCAGTATTAGGAATGTATGCCTCATTCATACGGATCTGGTGGTAGCTAGAACGAAGATCAAGTGTAGTAAATAAATCGGCACCACTCAATTCATCCAAGAGGTCATCAATGACATTAATGGGAAATTTGTCTTTAATGGTGAGTTTGTTGAGGGAGCGGAAGTCAAGACACATGCGACAAGAACCTTCTTTCTTAAGGACCATGACCACAGGAGAAAAGAAGGGGCTCGTACTAGGGTAGATAACACTTGAGTTGAGCAATTCTTGAATTTTTTTATTAATTTCATTTTTTTGGGAAAAGGGATGACGATAGGGACGGATATTGGGAGGAAGGCTTCCCAAGACAAGGGGAATGGAATTATCATGAACACCATGAGAAGGAGGGAGTCCATGGGGAGTGGAAAAAACCACTTGATGTTTAGAGAGGATGGATTGGAGGTCTTGCGAAACAGAGGGTGTCTTAGTGGCTTGTATGGCATGGAGTTGGGAAATAATTCCATAATGACCTTTTTTGAGTAGATTTTCCATGTGATGGCAGTTGATGATCTCCGGGGAACCAATGGTGATTCCTTGGAACTTATATTGTTGGCCCTCCTCATCGAATTTCATGGTTAATTCCTTAAAATCCATGAGAATGGGACCCAAAGTCCTTAGCCATTCTGCACCCAACACAATGTCACAACTTCCCATGTCGATAGAAAACATATGATATTTCATGTGGTACTCACCAATTTGGAGACACAAATTTTCACAATGCCCGCCACATTTCATGGACCCACCATTGGCAATCACGATTTGAAAATTATTGACGACACAGATATAAAAATTAGTTTCTTGGGAAATCCAACGATGAATAAAATTATGGGTGCTTCCACTATCAACAAGAATGATGACCTTCCTATGATTAATGTAACCAATTAGCTTGAGGGTTTGGAGAGTAGAGAAGCCAGTGAGATAATTTAGGGAAATGACCAGTTCTACTTCGGGAGGGTATGAGGGAGGGGTCATGTCAGTGGGTTCAGGTGACACAGAAACAAGGGGAGCCTCTACATCATCTTCTGAAACATCCTCCGAGATGGCCATACAAAGATTTTGTTCCTTACTCTTGTGCCCAAGAAAATATTTGTCATCACAATTATAACAAAGGCCTTTGAGTTGGCGTTCAACCATTTCAACCCTGGTCAATTTATGGATCTTTAGTGGAGTAGAAGGAGGAGTGGGAGTGACTGGTTTAGTGCGAGGAATAAAAAAGGGTTTTCAGTTTTGAGAAGAGAAAACCTGTTGTGATTCCTTAGCTCTTTTAGTATCATCCACCCAACTCTGAGGTTGATCCATGAGGACATGGGCACGAATCTCATCCTCGAGGCCACTGATAAAACATTCTCGAAAAAAATCATCAGACATGCCCTCTGTACGAAAATACACTCGCTCAAAAGACGCTATAAAGTCTTCCACTGTGCTAAATTGTTTCAACTTTGTCAAACTACCTAAATGGTTGGTTTCAGTGTCAAAGCATTCATAAATCTCTGCCAAAAAGTGTGTCCAAGACACATACCCTTGGAGGGATGTTTTTCTCCATTGCCACCATTGCCAAATTTCTTGATCTAGATGGAGAACACCACACTGGAGTTTGGCCAACTCATCTATAATTCCATACAAAGAGAATTAATGTTCCGTTTGACTTATCCAGTCATATTGTTGTAGATCCCATGTGTGAATTTTTAAAGGAGTGTTATCGCACAAACAAATTTGGTGAAAGTTTTGGATGGTAGACAATGGATATTTAAATGATTTTATAGATATTGATAATGTTGATTTTAATTGTTATTTCTTATAACAGAACAATAATCGTTTATTTTCCCGTTCATTATTTCATTTTTCATTCACTATATGCCCACCACCTTCCCAATAACATTTATCCACCCCCTCTTTTGTTATCTTGAATATCATTTTTAAAGAAAAAAGATTCAAAAGGATTGGATAATAATTCTAGGTTGGAAATTGTAACATGGAGATATTGTTTTGGAAGAAAATGATTTTGCATTTCTTGAATAGTATTCATCGTTGATTCCCATCCATGCTTCCATTTTTTTGCATTTCAAACCCCCTCATATTCCCATTGACCCTATCATTCCATGTTCAATTGCAGTTAATTACTAAATTGGATTCAACGAAATTGTGTTAATGGATGGATTGCATATGCATTTGTTTGTGAATGATAGAGCCAACATCTTGATTTTATTTAGGTAGATTATTAGCGAACGGATTGTTAAAAGTTTTCATATTCTAATTGAAATATTTCTTCAGGATGAGTTTCTTTAGCATGGGCAACAATGGCATAGGTGTAAATAGAGGTAGAGGAAACAATTGGCAAAGAGGCAATAGAATGCCATGATTCTCAATACATTTTGATGTTGATCCACAAGAGCTAAATCACCTTTTCCAATATTGGGTTTTCAATCTAGTTGGCTAAGGAATTCTGCAACCTAGGCCTGAAAGGCCTCCTTTCCAACCACACCAAAATTCATCTAGTATCAGTGTTCCCCCTCATGTTTCTATGCATCCAAAACCACCTGCCAATGATGTATGTCAAGAGATCATCCACCAACCTGTTGAACATCATAATGGGTGGCCTACAGTATCGTTTCCATTTCCCCCTCCTCCGCTGCCATTTAATACGAATGCACAAGTTGATTGCATTGCTTCACCAACCCAGTCTTCACATGCAAGAAAAAGACTTAAAACCACTATGCCTGAACCAAATATTGTGAAAGGGAAAAAAGTGGCCAAATCCCCTAACTCTTTTGAAAATTCATGTGAATCAGTGTCCTCCCATCTCCACCTTAAGGATAGTTTCTCCCATGTCATCATTGAAATCCATCCTCAAGGTTCCAATCAGCCTAAAGCTGCTACAGAAGGAAAAACAACAGGAAGATCAAAAGAGAGAAATAGTGAAAAGAGACAAAACACCTCTCATAAAAATATGGTTTTTAATGTTGTTAATGCTATTTTCGTTTGAGGACAATCTTTTTATTTGATATGATAGAATTTTGGACAGAAAATACACATTTAGACAGAGTTTTTGGACAACATGGATATAATGTTATTTTTGGATATAGTCATGTTTTATTTTTTGATATTAAAATATTTGACTATCAATATGAGGATGGGAGTTACAAGGCGAATGTTTGAATTAAATCTTTGGCGTATTATACTTCATGTTTTGATGATTATTAAAGAAATGAAAATTGGAGTGACAAGGGTCCCACATATTTAGTTATTATTTAAATAGACCCTTATCTATATATATTATTATTTATTTATCTCAAATAATTAGTTAAGCTAATTAAGCTTAACAAAAGAAAAGTAGTTGAACTACCATAACTTTTTGAGAAAGAATAAAAACTCAATCAATTGAAAAGACAAAGAGAAGGAGAATAGAAGGGGAACTTATGATATAACATCTACTCTATAATTGTGAGATATTTATTTTTCTTCATTCATTCTAAGTTTACTAGAAAGCTAAACCATCTTGATGACAACAAGGTATTTTTGAAGGCAGTAAGATTAAAAAATGAATCATATCTTTCAAAAGTTTGTTTCTAAAGGTTATGATCTTTCTTGGCAATCCCTGTGTTCTTATTTGTTTATGGATTAGATTTCATAACTGATAAATGATATTTTGCAGAGTCAAGTGACAACACTTTTATGGCAAGATGATCCAGATATTTAGCTTCATTTTATTTTGTTTTCAGATTTTTTTGTATGGTTTCCATTAGAGACTTCTAAATCCGACTTTGGTCCCACCTTCGCAGGGGTTTGTAAAGAGAATTTTGTTTTGTATCTCAGAATGAAATTAATATAAAAATCAGATTTCTGATTTCAGTTTCACATGCATATATTAATGATATTGTTCATATTTTACTTTTATTCTCGTCTCTTTTTTTGTACACATTTATGTATATCTCTGTTTCTTTTATTTTCCACAGTTATGTATAACATATAAAATCAGCCTTGGTCCCTAGTACATATTACTTGTGGATTAAGAGATTGTTTTGAATTAAAGGATATAAACCCCAAGTAACATTCCCAAATATCTTTCCTTAGCCTAGAAATATCTGAAAATGTTTGAGTATGGTTCATCATACCTTTTCTTCAACAATCACCAAACCCTAACCCCCCCTAGGTGACATCATGCCTCTAAAGGTGACATTTTTCCTCTCCTAGGAAAAACGTTTGGCATGTGGGGGATAGGTTATATTGTCTCAATCATCTTCTAGGCCTCCAAGGTTTCATATATCTCATCCGACACGCGGGCCCTTGGCATCCACCTGTGGGATTCAAGCCCCATGGAAGCCCAAGATAGGCTTGTTCCTCCAAAACTATCCAAAAACTAGGTCCTTCAAAGAAAAACAAGCATGCCCTCCAAGGATCTCAAGTGATAACATCATGATAATTAAATCAAATTAATAAATGAGCCACCTAAGCATGTGCATCAAATATTACAATGTCAAACAATTAAGTGCTCAAAGACATTATGCGACTTGTCAAGCCTGAATATGGGAGGGTTGACGAGGTGTCCTATTGGGTAGATCTTGCCATAGGACAAGGAGAGTTTCCAAGATATCCCTCTCTAATCCATGTAAATTGGGTGAAGTGGTTAAGGGTTAAGACTCAATGGGCATGGGGTTCATGACATATAAGGGGTTGTAGTGTCTCATTCATGGGTGCCTTTGTAGAGGGTGTGTGGTACCTTTGTTTGCAATGCACTTTTTCCAAGCCCATGATTTTGTCATTCTTTGTTTATTTCATAATTTAAGGACAATTTGAAGGCCACTTCTCTAGCGTGGTGTCCAAATAATGACAGTGTCACCCGCAAATACCTAGCATAAATGAGAAGGTTGGCTCATGATGAGACCCCCTTTCTCTCAGCCATGCCACTGAGAGCCATTACCCTGGATTGGTGACCAGATGATGGTAATGTCATATTACTAGATATCTATGAACATTATAGGTTGGCTCATGATGAGACCTCCTTTCCTCCAACTAACCTTTTTAAGCATTCTTGATCATTATTCTTGTGGGTCCCTCTTTTTATAAAAGATAAGTGTTTCATTTCTTTCTTAGGTTATCCCTGGGAGAAGAATCTAGAAGGTTTATACTTAGGCTTTTATCTTTTACCCAACAAAAATCCCTCTAGACCTTCAACCCCTTGTTCCCATAGAACGAGGGACAACCCCTTCTTGGGTCAATACACCCTGAAATCCCAAGAGATAAGGAAATGGGGGGAAAACAGTGATGTAAAGTGGTAAGTATGGTTGGGAATGGTACGATGGCTCTTCAAGGGAGTTCCTAGTAGAAAACCCATACCTAAGGAAGACCACTTACTAGGGCACAATGTCAACCACTAAGGTAAATCAGGGCAAAAGGCATAATGTCCAAGCATATGTCATGAAATCTAAAGCAGTCTAAGATGCAACATACTCAAATGCCTCGAATATTGAAATGAAACTCACCATAATACCTAAATTGTACCTCAGGGAGTAAGGCCCATTTCCTCTCAGAAGCCAGCTGGTGTGGTGGATGCCATCTGAAAATCCAGAACCTCTATGGTGGTGAGAAGGGTCTCCATCTGCGCAAAAGGATATTGCTAGTCATGTGGTCTCACGACACTCCATATCTAAAACTTGAAGGCCTTGAGACATAATATCCTTATTTATCCACAAAATGGGGATAACAGGCCCCATAGGTCATACAACATTCCATTGCCATACATGAGCCGTATATGGGCTATATTACAGTCGTACAGAGGTCGTACAACAAAGAAATCAACACGCCAATTGATCTATAAAATGTCATGAATATTCCACTAGAACAACTTGCCACAATAGGTATGATAAATAAAAATAAAATCTATTGATCCAAAAAGGATCCAAAGAAGATTAAGGATAACTCAGAATTCGCAGAAGCACCCCAGGAAGCTCAAAATGACCTCAACAGACAGAGAAAGGGAAAAACTTCAAACTCCTCAAAACTCAGTGAAATTGACATCATTGGGAAGAGCACGTCACAATATTTCCAACGACATAAACGACTCGTCAAACAAAGATACAGATCAAAAGATATTTGCGGTCAAAGTTTTGGTCAACCTAGCTTAGTCAGCAGGGATGCGTCAACATCTGTACTGATGACATAAACATCAGTACAGATGATGTTAGCATCTGTACAGGGTGCGTGGCACATGAAGAGGGTGACATGTGTCATGATGAAATCATCATGACATCAATATGATGATGTGGCAGCACTAGAGGCTGCCACGTGTCACTCATTTTTGGATTTTTCCAATCAATCCCTGGACCAATGGGAAGGTGCCACATGGCAGTCCATACAACGACGTGGAAGACCATACAACTACCTGGTAGGTGACATGGTTTCCATACAATGTGGTGGCATGGGCCAATGAAAGGCTACCACGTGGCAGCGTGTAAATGCACAAGGACACCCAACAACCGAAAAATCCAAAAGTTGGCGGGGTTGGCTGGCGCCAACCCCCAATCTATCAAGTTGGTAGAAGACTCCACCAAATCTGTCTGAATGGAAACCATATCCACCAAAGGCTCCACAAGAATTATCCAACTGCCAAACAAACTCCGCCATATATACACAACAGTGCAACAATACACCAAAAAGGGAATCCGCAGGTTCGACCTTGGGATCTCCCCTATCCACTCTGCCTTTTCCATGTCCACCCAACCAATTGGGTTGAGATGTGACTTGGTACAATATACCCACTAATGTAATTAATTTTTGGAATTCGCCAATTCACGGGGGGAATACTAGGGCGTGCAATCGTATGGACGGAGGCACGAAAAATGAGACATTTTCCCATTAATTTATTGCAGGTGCAGGCATGGAAACTGAGACAAAATTTCTCAAGGGCCTGAAAGTGCCAGACTCATATCGAGGCATGTAGACAATATTTTTTGGGTAATTCGATCCCACAGATTCAGTGGTGTTTTTTTTATGATATGAGCAAAGCTTCTACAGTTTAACTCTAGAATGAGGTATACTTATGTACTTTGCCAAATTCTTTTGTTGAGTTAACAAAAAGGCCTACCCATTTGAGAGAAGGACCCAAATATGTAGTCCATTAGGGATGAACTCCTTTATCAAGTTTTATGTGTTCATATCTGATACATATGTCTCTTCATTATTGAGTTATTCCTTCTTTATGGTGTACTTCATTTTATGCTCATTTAATACAATTCTTTAATAAGTCACATCGATGAAAATATCCCAGATCATGTTGGTATTAGAAAAGTCATATTTGACTTGAATTGTTGAGTGTGAATGCTTACTAGGGACAAGCATAAGTAGGGTGAAGGAACACTTAATAATTTCAACACATAAGTTGGTCGTGCATCCCGAAGGAAGGAAATATCCGAAGAGGACAATCGTGATGAACATGAGAAAAAATTCCATATGGTATTTTATTGCATGTCATAAATGGTCAAGAGAATGTATGGAGACTACAAGAAGAGGATGAAGAAGAAAGGGAAGAAAAATAAAGAACAAACATATGATAATGCTTTAGTGAATCAAGGGGATGGAGGAAACCCGTTTGATCCTCCATATTCACCATCAAGTTCTATCTCTTCTTCCTCTGAGCATTCTCATCATTCTCATCATTCTAGCCATAAATCCTCTTTTAAGAAACCATTATTAAATATTGATGTAAAATTTTCTTTACCTATGTTTAATGGAGATACTAATCCTGAAAATCTAGATAATTGGATCTGACAGGTTGAAGTATATTGCCATGTTCAATAGATTGATGAAGAAGAAGGTAAAGTGAAATTGGCCTCTCTTCAGTTGGAAGGCACCACTCTCGTATGGTGGGAGAGAAAACTTCAGAACATAAGTAAGTGTGGTAATTTTCTTTCCTCATGGTTGGAATTTAAATCAACAATAAGGAAGCAATTTTATCCATTGGGTTATTTACATAAAGCAATGATGGAATGGAAAAATTTAAGGCAAAGTAAAGGTCAAGCTGTAAAAAGTTTCATGAAAGAATTTAGGAAGAATTCTCTCGCATTAAACATTCCTTTAGATTCTTATGAAACTTTAATGAAGTATATTGGCACACTTCACAGTTATATTCGTCATACTTTACTATTGTTTAACCCCACTAGTCTGTTGATGGGACCTAAATCCCATGAATCAACAGTAGGAACCAAACCCACCACCGAGGCCCAATTAGACTCTGCAACGTTTAAAATGGAATCGTTCTCTAGATATTGCGATTCGAACAATTTATCAATGGGCTTTGTGTTTCTTTGTGAAGGCTCTTCCTTTAGTTAGGGCTATTTTTATTTTCTCTATTTTCTCTTGGGTGGGGCTGATATGAGAGATGCAATCCAGCATAAACCAACTTGACAATTAACAGGATTAAGTTTTAACTACTGGGGAAGAGGTTAAGCTTGGGATAACCCGTTGCTCAACATGCAAACAATTACTCTATACCACAGGCCTAGTACTAATACATTAATCATGCAAGAATATAATTACTGTTTGAGAAACTAACTATCAGAAAGAAAATCCATATGCAACAATATAATGGAAAGAAAAATAATTCATCTACCATAACCATGCATTACATAATAACACAATGATTTATATTCATCATTAAAGAAAAGAACATCAAAACATTGCACCAGATAACTTGACAAAATAATTAATTGCTCTTACTAATTACTGCATCATTCATGAAACAAGATAGGAAGTAATTCTTCTCCAAGTCCAATCACATGCATCTGATGAAAATAGTTTGTCTTTGGTCCAGAAGGACTTCTCAATTCATAGCAGTCTCAAAATAATTCTTAACAACCAAAAGAAAGAGTTCTTACAACAACCGTCGACCCTTTTCTAATCGGTAGATGTCTTTATTTATAATATAGAGTTCTAACCAAAACTAACGACTAATTGTAGTTTAAAAAAAAACAAAAATCTCCATATGGCGTTATCTTCTAATAGATTCTTTAACAATCGTCTTGAGATACTTCTTGGAAAGGATGACTTCTCTTGTATGCAGTCTAGCTGACAAACAATTTTTCACAAGTTTGAGCCCATGGAAATCTATGTTGTTCCATTGGGGCCACATATATTCCCCTGATGTCTACTGCATGCGCCCAATACTTTACTAAACTAAAGTTCAACTATTGTAGCATGGCTCAGGCTCTGATCAGATGTTCGGTGAATTGTCATACTTTCCCTAGCTTCGCATCAACTATTTTCGCAAACTCTTCGGTCCATAGTGCATCTTGTTCAGCATGTATCTTGACCACGTTGCTCAAGTCAATGAAATTATCGGGGGTGTCGAACTCGGGAAACCCCACATCCTTCATTATTTTGTTAATTTTACCCCAATGTTTAATACACCTGGTCCATTGCTCTTGAATCTCTCAATGTGGGTCCTGAGACATCTTGGCCCAGTACTCGGTTGATCACTTCATGTGATTAAGACTACTTTTTCATATCACCTAAATTCTATGTTTTTTTTTATCTCAGCCTTGTTGGACTACCTCAATGTACTAGAGTCTTTCTACTTCTTGCTGAGCCCTTTCATACCATTGCTCCATCTCCTTGCAAGTTTCAATTGCCAAGAAAGTGTCCTCCTGGAACTCATCTATGTTTTCAAGTAACAAGTGTCTCTCCTTCTTAAACTTGTTGTAAACTCCTACAAACTCAACTTTCAGATACACAGTGGTTTGCGTGGTTCCTTTGTAGTATTCGACAAGATGGCACAAGTGTTTGAGATCCTTTAGGGTGACGGCTAGTTCCTTTTCGTCTCTCCTGGCTTTGTCCAAGGTGGCATCTAAGAGGTCTTTTCCTACGTCGATCAGTTCAGACGTCCAGGCATCTGTTGTGTTGATCAAGTTCTCCCTTGTAGTAACTAGGATGGAGTGATCTAACGAGATCCTTCTTTTCTTTGCAGTCCTTTGAACGATGTCCTTTCTCTTCAGATCATAGGAGATCACATATATATAAACCACCTTGTCTACTAGCTCTGGTATCTGTTGATCACCCCATGTTAGTTTGTTTCCCAAACTGTCGGTGGTGTATATTTGTTAGAGGTTGGACTCTTGAACTTCCTCGCTACATCTTGCAGGTCTGACTCCCACTTGTCTCTCGTCGGGGATTTGAGAATTGGGCAGAATGGAAGTTTCGGGTATAGGATTGTTACTTACTTGATCGATAGATGCATAACTTTTGATTTCCTTTTGCGGAGATCCTTTATTTGTCTTCTCCGATTTGGGCCCGTCATTCAGATCTGCCTCGAATTTCGATTCATTGGGTCCTTTTGTGTCGAGGCCTCTTTTGATTTTTGTTTCCTTTTGCGAGACCTCTTGGTCTTGAAACTCGGGCTGAGGGGAAGAGGTTTTCCAAGGACCTCCTTCCTCTTGGACACACACCGAGGTGCCGTGAGATGACTTCGGACTCTCGTCGTCGCTATATATATATATATATATATATATATATGAGTGTGATCAGGGGGTTAGGCACTTGGGTTTCTATCAAGACTCGACCTGTCTCTGTTTGAGTTGTCTCGCCTTCCAAGGAATGCACCGGTGATGTTGAGGATTCAATATTACCTAACTCGTTGGTGTTGTCAGGATTCATGGGACTGAGGTTTCTTGATTCCGTCGGGGTGCTTTGGATAGTAGTTGAAATCGTAGGTCTTATGATAAGGTATGGATCATCCTACATCCGCTTCATTAGCAGTTGGCCTTGCTAGTATAAAAGTTCACCCATCTCTTATGTAGCTTTATCTTCAGGGAGATCCCTGATTTGTACCGAGGATTCCTGATAAACTAGCACCGCCTCGATGACCTCTTGAGGATTTCCTATTCCCTCACCGGGTTCATATGCTATAGTTCCTTCCTAATCCCTGAGAATTTCTTGAGCTGTCTGCTCCAAAGACGTCGCTTGTTCTTCCAAACTTATGGCCTTGAATCTAGTCATTCAAGGATCAAACCTTCTTGACGCCACTTCATCCCAATCTTGAGATTTTTTGGTGAAGATTTCATATTTGAACCGATCATGTGCAAAGGGACAACAGGATGATACCTGCGATGCATGTTGTGAGACCAGTTCCTTGGGATCATGTTTGCGAAATTAGCCAGTTTGGAACCAGAACTCCAATTGACTTAGCCCTTCTTTCTTAGCATGTGAGGTGTCTTTGACCATATAGAAGCCAATATGAAACCCATACGGTATGGAATCCCGCTTCTCGTCCTTTACTAAGGTGGAATTGTATCCTTACAGGATGGTCTAGTAGCAAATTTCCCCTAGAACTAGTCGGTCGGGAACATATATGGGTAACAAATGGGGTGCCCCTGTGGCTCCGAAAACCCTGATGTAGGTTTCACGCTAATCTAGATACCAGTGACCGATTTTGGATATAACCCCTTTTGCTTCTTTTGACAGCCTAGGGAATTCTTTCCTGAACAACAAAAAATAGATATGTGCAATAAATTGGTCAGAGATAAGGGCATAGGGTTTTTTTTTCCTGTTATCCCATAAAATGCTGAAGTATACATGGACTGGGAGCTCCAAAGAGTACCAGTTCAAGTTCATTCCATAGAAAATGTTCTTGGTGCAGATGACGTCTAACAGATATGATGCCATGTAGAAGGAGGGGGTTTCCCCCTCTTTTGGCATCTAGGTCTGTCTTATGGAAGTGCTCAGCTGTTTGGAGATGATAGCACCCCAATTGAAACCCATGCTTGAAATGGCTAATGTAAAATATAAGGGCATCCAAGCTTTTGAAAACTGGGAGCAATCCTTCTTCCCATGTAAAATGCAGAGAAGAGCCATCAAGTATATGTATGGTTCCCTTAGATTGGTCATTGGGTACCAGTCAACGGTTCGGTTCATGAATTTTTTGTCTTCCCTCCACCATGATGCCATGATTTTGTTGGTATCATGTGAAGCATAGAAACTTAGAACGAAATCAATGATCATCTTTTCTTTTGACTCCCTTAGCTTGTAGTAACTCTCAACCTATAATGGCAAGAAAACCCTGACGCATCCATCATTATCATCATTGATGAAACATTGATGCGCTTCGGTGTGATCAATGAGCCACTTTAGGAGCTCGATGCAAGGAAACACCATAGTTTGGCTTGCCACCATGTGTAGATAAGCTCTACAGATGTTTGGGAGGACATCATCATCGAGCCTCCTTGTATCAGGATCATTGTGTGGGGTATACTCGAGGGTTTTTTTTTCTTGATTTTCTTAAACAATTCTTCCCATCGAGGAAATGTTGTTTTGGCTCCAATGTTTGGCTCTATGTCTCTGAAGGCCGGAGGTTGGATGAAGGCATCCTTGGAAGCTGTCTTGATGAGAGGCACTAGTTTTGGGGTGAATTCTAATTGTATGTAACTGCTGGGGAGGATCTCTCTCTTTCTTTTGGTTCTTGTGGATTTGGTGCTCTTGGGGATTTCTTGGTGGAGGGTTTCTTTGGAGGCATTGTTCCTACAATTAAAATAGACTTTAAACATGTGTATAGAGCAATGTCAGGTTGTGAAATTATAAACTGAAACATAAAACGCCACAAGTGGATACATACCTGTAATTCTTTCTAAGAAAGTTCTTTAATGCTTATTGAACTTTGGATGGCTTATCCGAGTTGTTGGCCCTGCTCCTCTGTTCATTTTGAAATATTTGTTGCGCAGAATAAGATCATGCAAAATGAATTTGACAACATATAACTGGAGAGACTCTATCTGTCATATCAATCAATTAATATGACTAATAAATACAATTCAAAATGAAACTATCGCCGATTCTCCACAATTAAATCTTAACTGGTTGACAGCGGAGGTGTAGAGGCATATGCATTGTATCGGCAAGTTAAAACGAGCTCCTTTGATTCGCGCATGGATTAACAACTAATGCATGATTCACAATATTATTCACACTTTAAATGCGTCGTACCTAACAGATAGGTGGATAAAATGTCTCATCATGTTGTATCTCTCTGGCATGGAGGTCGGGGATCGACACTTTAAAATGTAAAATTAAAGTGTATTTTATTTTGTAATTTTCCGACGTCAAAATCAGGTCAGTTGTCGGCAATCGACGATACCGTTCTTCTCTTTGCACAACGCTTACCTTTTATTTTTCCCGCCGAAGCCGAACAGGTCGGTCTTCGACGATACATCTGCCATGGTTCAATTGAAAAAATAAATACTTTCATCTGCCAACACCGATGAAGATCGGTGTTCGGATATTTTAAACTTCTCAAATGATTTTCGTCATCTTTAACGTTTACCGATGCCGAAATCCTAAGCGCGTTGTGGAAATATTTAGTGTGCCGATTTTCTAAGTAGATTATTAAGGACCCTTTAACGATTAAGATGATTCCTTGCTGTATGTTTAGGAAGGCTTTAGAATGAACATAAAAGATAAACACAAGTATCAGCTTCATACTAAAGTAAAAAAAAACAGTGTAAAGGATCAAGTGGTATCCAAAAGTAAAAAATGAACATAGAATTTTAGGGTGTGTTGAGTTCTCAACAAATGGTGATTCACCGGGTGAAAGAAGAATCTATGTTCCTCCTTTGTTTCCTTTGACCCTAACTCATGACCCAAATCTTATTATTCTTATTTATTTTTTTATTATTTTTATTTATTTATTTATTTTTATTGGAAGTATTGTTTTAGGGCTTGGCCATTTACTGGGAGGGCATCAGGTTCTCCCCTCAGAGTCTGTAATCGATAAGTGCCTACCCCAATCTTCTCAGCTAGCTGGAAAGGTCCAAGCCATAGACTCTGAAACTTAGAATGTTTCCCTTTAGGTTCATTTGCTCTGTCCCACTTCAAGACTAAGTATCCTACTTCAAAGTTCTTTTCTTTAGCCTTGTGCTTATCGAACCATATTTTCACTATCTGTTGGTGAGCTAGAAATTTTGACTTATCCATTTCTCTCTCTTCCTCCAGCATGAGCAGAGTGTTAATCCTTTGCTGCATGGCCAATGAGGGTTCTTCGTTGGAATCTTGGGCCAGCTGAAGAGACGGGAGATAGAGCACATTTAGGAGGATGGATTCTTTCCCATGGACTAGAAAGTACAGAGATTTTCCTATGGATTACTTAGGTGTGACCCCATCGGCCCATAGAGAATTATAGAGTATATTATGCCAGTTTATTTGTTTATCTGTCACCATCTTATTTAATATCCTCACCAGGTTTTTGTTAGTCAATTCAGCCAGGCCATTTCCCTTGGGATAGTAATTTGCAGAGTACTTGATCATGATTCCTTTGTCCAAAGAAAACTCTATCAATAGAGTTTAAGAAAAGTAAGCTATGTTATCGACGACCAGAATAGAAAGGACATTGAACCTTGTGATCAGTTGTTGTTCTATGAATTGGATAACTACCTTTTCGTTCACACAAGTTAGAGGAATGGCCTATGTCCATCTCGTGAAATAGTCAGTGGCGGTAAGAATGTACTTGTGCAGCTTCAAGGAGCTAGGTGTGATTTCTCCTATGATATCCAACCCCCACTACTCGAAAGGATGAGAGAAAATAAAAGGTTGGAGTGAGATCACCACTCTTTTCTCCTTTCCAACGCTTATTTGACAAGTCTTATAGTTTCTAGTGTAAGTATGAACGTCTTTGAACAAGGTGGGCCAATAATAGTCGGCTCTCAGAATCTTATGAGTAGTGGTGTTTCCTGCAAAATGTCCCCCGACGGGGCCATCATGGAGTTCTTTCAGTACCTTGTCTGCATCTTCTTGTTCAAGACATATTAACAGTACCCCATCATAATTTATTAGGAAGAGTACCGAATTTATAAGATGATATTGTGCATATTTTAATCTCAGGGCTCTCCTTTCTCTAGGGTGGAGGTTTTTGAGACAACTCCCGTGATGTAGGAGATAAGTTAAATCTTTGTATGAGGAGTCTTTTCTAGGGATATGTATGCTACTTCACCACTCCATAGTTTCATTTCTTTTTCCCATCCAAGAACTCCATTTACTTGATCCTGGGCTTCGGCTGCAAGCTTGCATAAACCTTTTCCTTTTACTAGTTTTGCAGGTTTTATATCTAGATCAAATTCCTGGACTATTGCCATCCAGTTTCCCCTTCTTTCCCCCATTTTCTGATGGCTGAACAAGGATCAGACTACAGGGTGTGAAACAATTACTTTAGTGTGATTCTTGAGGATGTAATACCTAAAATGTTTTACTGCCTTATAAATCCCGTAGGCATGTTTGTCTACAACAGGATAATTGAGCTTATCTCCTTGAAGATTAGTACTCATAAATGACACAGGGGCTTCATTGTTGCCATCGTCCTTCTGAGTCAAAAATGCAGATAGCGATTGATCAGAGGCAAAAGCATAAAGGGAAAATTCCCTATTGAAATTGGGACTTCGCAACACCGGGGCTCAGGAAATAACATCTTTGATATTGTTGAAGGCGTCTTTTCGCTCATCATCCCACTTAAATTAGACATATTTGCAAATCATATTTTGTAAGGGTTTGATGATTTCCATGAAGTCGGGAGTGAACTTCCTCACAAAATTGATTTGGCCGAAAAAGGACTGCATAGCTTTCTTATTATGGGGTAAGGGAAGTTGATATATGGTTTTAATCCTTTTGAGGTCTATCTGAATCCCTGCCTGATATACAATGTGACCTAACATCTTACCTTCCTCGACACCGAAGATAGTTTTTTTGGGGTTTAAGGATATACCGTATTTCCTACACCTCTCAAAAATCTGAGTCAAGTGTTGGATGTGCTCTTCTCTGTTCTTTGAATACATTGTTACGTCATCTAGATATACTACCATGCATCTATTAATTAATCCCCAGAAAACTACATCCATGGCTCTTTGGAAGGTTGCTCCTGGGTTAATCAACCCGAAAGGCATGCACTTATAAGCAAAGGTTCCCCATTTGGTTAGGAAAGTGGTTTTTAAATGATCTTCCTCCGAAACAAGGACTTGGTTGTATCATGAGAAACTGTCTAATAGAGAGAAAATCTTCGAGCCTGACACAGTTTGCAGGAGTTGTTCCATCGACGAGACTGGATAATTGTCTTTTTCTGAGGCCCTGTTGAGGTTCCTAAAATCTACGCATAGGCAGATCTCCCCTGACTTTTTCTTCACCAGAACAAGGTTCGCTACCCAAGCGGAATGCCTAACCTAAAAATTGATCTTGGAATCTAAAAGCTTCTTTAGTTCATAATACATAAGAGGCTCCAGGGACGAGTGATACTTTCAGAGCTTCTGTTGGAAAGGTTTTAATTCAAGTTTCAAGGGGATGGTGTGTTGAATGATGCAGGTATCATATGTTTTCAAATCCCTATAGGACCATGCGAAGACATCCTGGTATTGCCTGAATAATTTGAGGTAAGATTTCCTCTCTTCTTTAGACATAGTCTTGCCCAGATTCACATTCTTTGGGCTCTCTGGGGTCCCAAGATTTATAGTTTCATGCAAGGGACAAGAGCTACTATTCTTTGTATTTTTGGATCCCTTAAATCGCCGCTTGAGATCAAAAAGATTTTCTAGATTAGCTATCCCTTTTGGGATCACGTGACCCTTTGATTTATCCATAGGTCGTCTCATCCGAGGATCGGTTTCTGCAGACAGCTCATGGAATTCTTCATCATCAATAGCGAGATCTTTGAAATTGTCTTGGTTAGTCAATAATTTTATGATTTGTTCATCTCCTTCGAAGACTTTCCAATTGGAAATGTTATTAGGTACCGACAGTTTGTAGAGCAGATCCACAATGAATCAAGAGGCTTCATAATATTCTAAAGGTGACAACCTGGAAGCGACAGTTTCCAAGGAGACAACAAGAATATTCTTTGTTCTGGGGATCGCAGTGATGTTAAAAGCCTCAAAGTGTTCTATTAACCTATGCAAATCCTACTGATAGTTCTTCAGATGAGGAGAATTGCAATGTATAGTATTTCTTACTTGTCTAACAATAATTTTGGAGTCCCCGAAAACCTTCAATCCTTTGATATCCAAATCTATGGCTTTCCTTAATCCTTGTACTAGAGCTTCATATTCTACAGTGTTGTTGGTACATTCGAATTCTAGCCTATAGGACAAGAAATGGCGTTTACCAATAGGATTGATGAGGATGCATCCCGCTCCAGACCCTTCTTGAGATTTGGATCCATCAAAATAGAGGGTCCAGATTTGTGAAAGGGGATTGCTATTTTCATTTCCCTTATTAGTTTCTTGTTCCCTGACCTCTCATTTCACAAGTTCTAGCGCCAAGTTTTGGCAGAAGAAGGTGTCTCTTGTTGGTATCAACAATTTTTCTTGAAAGATCAATTTGAAGTTTTGAGTAAGAGGAACATTGGATAAGAGGGGAGCAAAGTTTCCAAAGTATGAGTCACAAGAATAATTGCCTAGTATGGGGAAATCTGTGGACAAGGGTTCATTAGGGGCTTCTAAATTAGTGACCGTATGTTTCAAATATATCTCCCTATCGATTCTGATCATGTATCCCTTCAGTGGTAGCCAAAGGTGTGCCCAGTACGTACTGAAGTAATCGTTTATCTTTTCAGACTAGTCTCAGCTTAGTAATAGCCCATATGCCTTTGGGATATCTACTACAATAATGTAGATCACTTTCACAAATGTGGGGTGCGTCGATATCCTGATCATCACATCTTTGAGTTCTCCTATGACCTTGACCTGGGTCCTATCCAGTTGTATGACATGTTTATTAGTCTTGAGAGGAATGACATTCAATTTCTTGCAAACAGACAAGGGAATGGCGTTGGAGGATGCTCCAAAATCTATTAAATAGTTGTGGATGTTTCTATTGAATATTTCAAAAGTTAGGAGGAATGAGGGGACAAATGGTTTTTCTTTTCTATCTCCCGAACAATCATTCACAATTGGTCTTCCCACTGGACTTGCATGAGTCAAACTTCTTTCCGGGTTGTTTCCTGTCATCGGGTTTTCCGCAAAGTTCAAGGCCTGTAACATAAAGTCTTTCTACTAAGGGATCCTGCATATATCCATAACTCAAATATTGGCCTTTATCTTCTTCAAATATTCGACCACGTTGTAATCTAGTTTGGGTGACTCTTGGGTGTGAATTCTTATAGGATTTTTACTGAGAGAGAAAGGCGTTTTTGGGTGGTCAAGATTTTACTTACTTTGCGAAGCTCGGGTGGTGTCAGTATCTTTTGAGTTGGGCGGACCCTTACTGTGTGTATTTATCGTCGAAACTTTCACAGGTTGTTCCCGAGACTCAAAAAGATCGCTGGAAGGCATGACCAGGTCAGGATCCCATATCAACATGGCTCTATCATGTGGTGGGTCAAATTCTTCCTGGTCCACCATATTCATAACCAAACTACTTGGTTGTTCGGCTAGGGAGACTTCACATAGAAACCGATTGGCCATCAAATTCATGGAATGCACCCATTGAGGGAAATCTCTTTCGGAGTGGTTCTCTTGATGATAAGTACAGAAAGAATTAGATGAAACATTCCCTAGATCGATATGTAAGTTAGCGAGGGGGGTGTTCAATTTCTTTGAAAGGTGGGTTTCTTTTAAAGAAAGGTTTATAGGGACTTTGGCCTTGTTTCCTTCCCCTACATTTCTCTTCATGTCTATGATTTCATTCGATAATTTCTTCACCATGCATTGGAGATCTTCTATATCACCATTACCTTTGTCGGGAGTCTACTCAACTGGTTTTCCCGGAGGTCTAGTCAGAAGGAGTCCTCTCCTGGGGGGGGCTGGCTTTCTTTTTTCACTAAGGAGACCTGGCCCTCTTTACATTCTTTCAAGTGGAATTCTATTTTCTTATCCTCCTCAAAATTTTTTGCAAGGGTTTTCTTAGTGGCTCTTTTTACAAACATAGAAATAGAAGCTAGAAGCATGTTGGCTTAAACCTCAATTTGTAACTCTCGAGTTGGTTTCGTCGTGGGCTAGAATTTGTTTAAGATGGTCGTGCATCTCTGATTGAAATATTTGACCCTTTATTTTGGACTCATGGTGGTTGTGAACAACTCTGCCATCAGGGATCCCGTATTAGTTTCCTCTACAAATTTATCTAAAAATTCTTTCTGGAACTTAGTCCAGTTGGTTATCGATCCTACTGGCAAGTTGAAGTACCACATGAAAGATGAATTTTCGAATGTGTAGGGAAAAATTTTGCAAACTATGTCTTCATGTTGAACGTTCATAAGTTTGATCACGAGTATGAACTTCTTGATGTGATCTTTAGGTAATCCTGAAGTTTCGGGGCCATACTTAGGAAGCAGTTTCTCTGGATGCTAGGGAAGATTATGTATTCATCTGGGGATGACCACGACATCTTCGACCAACCAGGGTTGATTGTTCTGAAGTGATATTTCTCTTTCTTCCTCATGGTTATTATTACCCTCCATATCTTCAGAATCTGAGTCGAACTATTCTTCTTCCGAAAATTCATTTGGCTCGGAGAAGTCAACGACTGGTGTTTTAGGGATCAGATCGAGAGGTTCTTGGATTTTGGTAATTGTGAAATTTATTAAGTCTTCTACGAAGTGTATGAAAACTTCGTCGGGAGTGCTAGCCACTAGTCTGCTTTGTTGTTTTCTTCAAGGGAGGATGGGAGATAAGGACAACGCACTGATCTGTTGGGCGTAGGCTATAGTGATTCTCCTTAATTGATTCACATCCACGTGAGGAAGAGCGTAAGGTATTTCAGGGTGAAAAGGTTCTTCCTTAGGCTAGGGTGAGTTATCCGTTTTGGGAATACTCAACGTGTGTGGGCTATCTTGTGATGGAATAGCCATGCATATGGGCTGTTATGAATTTGTAGGCTAATTGAAATGATAGATAAAATATATATTCAACCATTCATTCTCAAGTCCTCCTTCTAGAACCAATTCTATTGATGGGACCTAAATCCCATGACTCAATAGTAGGAACCAAACCTACCACCGAGGCCCAATTAAACTCTGCAGTGTTTAAAATGGAATGGTTCTGTAGATCTTGTGATCCGACCAATTTATCGATGGGCTTTGTGTTTCTTTGCGAAGGATCTTCCTTCAGTTAGGGCTATTTTTATTTTCTATAGTTTCTCTTGGGTGGGGCTGATATGAGAGATGCAAGACAACATAAACCAACTTGAAAATTAACAGGATTAATATTTAACTACTAGGGAAGAGGTTAAGCTTGTGATAACCCACTTCTCAACATCCATACAATTACTCTATAGCACAGACCTAGTACTAATACATTAACCGTGTGAGCATCTAATTACTATCTGAGAACCCCTTCTCCATGAGAGCTCCTCTCCTTTTATAAGTTGAAGAGGATAAGGTGAGGAGGTTAGGATGATCCCACTAAATCATGAAAGCGAGTAAGATCCAAACCATTCATATGCCACCTCACCATAGAAGCTTCTCTTTCTAGAAAATTCGCGAAAACGCTCATTTTTCCCACGTGCTGGAATGTTCGCACCCTAGCTATAGAGCAACCTGCGAACTGTTCGCACCCTGGCTATAGTGAAACCTGCGAGAATTGGTCATTCTCTCACCCTGCCTATATAGCAACCTGCGAACATTCCTTTTTATAAGGTTTTTACATAGGAAAATGCAATTTCTTTTCTCAAGAGAAGTTCTTCTTCCTTCTCTCTTCAGGAACTCAGGCCACTGTGACCCCTCTAAAGGCAATAGATAGGTTTACATTATTAACGATCATAGGGATGATGAAAATAATGTGTAACAGAGAGCCCCCCAAAGTATGAAGTTAGAACAGAGTGATAGCTGAAATACTTTGTCGAGTGTGTGTAGGGAACAAGGAACAGTCGGTCGGAAACCTGCCAACAAACAAGGAAATACAGTACAATAATATATCATCACTGAGGTAGGCATTCCCATACTCAGAATACAAATGACTCAAAGCACAAATGATGACATGCAAAGCTCCATGTCAAGTAAGACAGGTCATGGCCACAAAACATACACTGTGGATCCATGCCAATATGACTCAAATCTGAACATAGCCACCAAAAAATACACTGTGGATCTATGTGTTAAAGACTCAAATTTGAACATAGCCACCAGACATACAATGTGGATCTATGCAACAGTACACTAAATATACTCCAACGCAACCTGGACCTGTTAGAAAATATCCAGGGTCTTCATCTCCACCACTCTATAGTACGAATCTAACCATGTGAATACATGTGTTGAAGTCGAACATGGTAGAAACCACTTGATTACCGGTCATTAATGTATATCGTTAACAAGTGCGAGGGAAAATCACCATTAATGTCAATGATTCCCAAGGTACTCTAGTACAATCCAACGAATGTGAATAAATGAGCTGAGGTCGAACACTCGGTGGAATCTTCCAATCAGGGGTCAATTATGAAAACCTACTGTCGAAAGCGAGGAAACTTTCCATTGAGGCATGCAAGGTCCAAGGTACCAATTAGTTTCTAAGTCTGATTCCTGGATAATGAGTTGAAGTCGACAGGAAAAGACTCGTCACAGGAGGGCCTTAATGTATCCCACATCAACGACACGAAACAAGTAACAAGATTTGATGTAGATCAGAGTAACAAGTGATTCAGGACTGACTCAGGGATGG
>ML785587.1:445802-459314 GCA_009831015.1 Picea engelmannii
TCAAATCCACTCCAACCAAGCTAATAATTCCAAGCCAAAGAACCCCAACCAAGAACCCCTTCTCCATGAGATCTCCTCTCCTTTTATAAGTTGAAGAGGATAAGGTGAGGAGGTTAGGATGATCCCACTAAATCATGAAAGCGAGTAAGATCCAAAATTCGGATGCCACCTCACCATAGAAGCTTCTCTTTCTAGAAAATTCGCGAAAACACTCATTTTTCCCACGTGCTGGAATGTTCGCACCCTAGCTATAGAGAAACCTGCAAACTGTTCGCACCCTGGCTATAGTGCAACCTGCGAGAATTGGTCATTCTCGCACCCTGCCTATATAGCAACCTGGGAACATTCCTTTTTATAAGGTTTTTACATAGGAAAATGCAATTTCTTTTCTCAAGAGAAGTTCTTCTTCCTTCTCTCTTCAGGAACTCAGGCCACTGTGACCCCTCTAAAGGCAATAGATAGGTTTACATCATTAACGATCATAGGGATGATGAAAATAATGTGTAACAGGTGGCTAGTTCCTTTTCGTCTCTCCTGGCTCTATCCAAGGTGGCATATAAGAGGGATTTTCCTACACCGACCAGTTCAGACATTCGGGCGTCTGCTGTGTTTTTCAAGTTCTCCTATGTAGTAACTAAGATGGAGTGATTTAACAAGATCCTTCTTTTCTTTGCAGTCCTTTGAATGATGGCCTTTCTCTTATGGTCGTAGGAGATCACATAGATATCAGCCACCTCATCTACTAACTCTAGTATCTGCTGATTTCCCCATGTTAGTTTGTTTCCCAAACTGCCGGTGGTGTATATTTGTTCGAGGTTGGACTCTCGAACTTCCTTGTTGTATCTTGTGGGTCCAACTCCCACTTGTCACTCATCGGGGATTTGAGCATTGGGAAGAATGGAAGTGTCGGGTATAGGCTCATTACTTACTTGCCCGTTAGCTACATAAATGTTGATTTCCTTTTGTGGAGATCCTTTCTTTGTCTCCTCCGGTTCGGGCCCATCATTCGGATCTGCCTCGACTTTCGATTCATTGGGTCCTTTTTGTGTCGAGGCCACTTTAATTTTTTTTTTCCTTTTTCGAGACCTCCTGGTCTTGAAACTCAGGTTGAGGGGAAGAGTTTTTTTCAGGACTTCCTTCCTCTTGGACAGGCACCGGGGTTTCATGAGATGACTTCGAACTCTCGTCGTCACTATATATATGTATTAGTTTGATCAGGGGGTTAGGTGCTTGGGTTTCTATTGAGACCTGACCTGTCTCTATTTGAGTTGTCTCACCTTTCGAGGAATGGACTGACGTTGTTGAGGATTCAAGATTACCTAACCCATTGGTGTTGTCAGGATTCATGGGACCGGGGCCTCTTGAATCTATCAGGGCACTTCAGATAGTAGTTGAAATCGCAGATCTTATGATAAGGTATGGATCATCCTACATCCGCTTCATTAGCAGTTGACCCTGCTGATATAAAAGTCCACCCATATCTTGTGCAACTTGATCTTCAGGGAGATCCTTGATTTGTATCAGGGATTCCTAATAAACTGTCACTGCCTCGATGCCCTCGTGGGGATTGCCTATTCCCTCATTGGGTTCATATGTTACAGTTCCTTCCTGAGCCCTAAGAATTTCTTGATTTGTTTTCTCCAAAGATGTCGCTTGTTCTTCCAAACTCATGGCCTTGAATCTGGTCATTTGAGGATCAACCCTTCTTGATGCCACTTCATCCCAATCCTGAGCATTTTCAATGAATATTTCATCTTCGAACTGATCATGGGAATAGGGCCAACAGGATGATACCTACAATGCATGTTGCGAGACCAGTCCCTTGGGATCATGTTTGTGAAATTAGCTAGTTTGGAACCAGAATTCCAATTGACTTAGCCCTTCTTGCTTAGCATGTGTGGTGTCTTTGACCATATAGAAGCCAATATGAAACCCATACAGTATGAAATCCCACTTCTTGTCCTTTACTAAGGTGGCATTGTATCCTTGCAGGATGGTTTAGTAGCAAATTTCCCCTAACACTAGTCAGTCGGGAACATATATGGGTAACAAATGGGGTGCCCCTCTGGCTCTGAAAACCTTGATGTAGATTTCGCGCTTGTTTAGATACCAGTGACCCATTTTGTATATAACCCCTTTTGTTTCTTTTGATAGCTTAGGTCATTCTTTCTTGAACAACAAAAAATAGATACGTCCAATAAACTAGTCACAGATAAGGGCATAGGATTTTTTGTACCTGTTATCCCATAAAATGATGAAGTATACATGGATCGGGAGCTCTGAAGAGTACAAGTTCAAGTTCATTCCAAAGAAAACGTTCCTGGCATAGATGACATCTAACATATACGAGGCCATGTAGAAGGAGGGGGTTTCCCCCTCTTTTGGTGTCTGGGCCTGTCTTATGCAGGTGATCAGCTGTTTGGAGATGATAGCACCCCAATTGAAACCCGTGCCTAAAATGGCCACCATAAAAGCTAGGGGCATCCAAGCTTCTCAAAACCGGGAGAAATCCTTCTCTCCATGTAACCTGCAGAGAAGAGCCATCAAGTATATGTATGGTTCCCTTAGATTGGTCGTTGGGTACCAGCCAGCGGTCCGATTTGTGAATTTTTTGTCTTCCCTCCACCACGACGCCATGATTTTGCTGGTATCATGCGAAGCATAGAAACTCAGAACAAAATCAGTGCTCATATTTTCTTCTGACTCCCTGAGCTTGTAGTAACTCTCAACCTCTGATGGCAAGAAAACCTCGACGCATCCACCATTATCATCATTGATTAAAAATTTATGCGCGTCGGTGTGATAAATGAGCCACTTTAGGAGATCGATGCAAGGAAACACCGGAGTTCGACTTTCCACCATGTGTAGATAAGCTCTATGGATGTTTGGGAGGACATCATCATCGAGCCTCCTTGTATCAGGATCTTTGTGCGACGTATAATCGAGGGGTTCTTCTTTCTTGATTTTCTTAAACAATTCTTCCCATCAAGGAAATGTTGTTTTGGCTCCAATGTTTGGCTCTGTGTCTCCGAAGGCTGGAGGTTGGACGAAGGCCTCCTTGGAAGCTGTCTTGATGACAGGCACCAGTTTGGGGTGAATTCTAATTGTATTGCAACTACTGGGGAGGATCCCTCTCCTGCTTCTAGTTCTTGCGGCTTTGGTGCTCTTGGGGATTTCCTGGTGGAGGGTTTCTTTAGAGGCATTGTTCCTGCAATTAAAACAACCTTTAAACATGTGTACAGACCAATGTCGAGTTGTGAACTCATAAACTGAAACATAAAATGCCACAAGTGGATGCATACCTGTAATGATTTCTAAGAAAGTTGTCTAATGCTTACTGAACTTTGGATGGCTTATCCGGTTTGCCAACCCTTCTCCTCTGTTTGTTTTGAAATCTTTGTCGCGTAGAATAAGATCATGCATAATGACTTCTACAACATATAATTGGAGAGAATCTATCTGTCATATCAATTGATTAATACAACTAATAAATAAAATTCAAAATGAAACTACCATCGATTCTCCGCAATTAAATCCTAACTAGTTGATGACAAAGGCATGGAGGCAGATGCATTGTATCGACAAGTTAAAATAGGTTCCTTTGATTCACGCATGGATCAGAAACTGATGCGTGATCGACTATCTTATTCACACTTTAAATGCGTTGTACCTAACAGATCCATGGGAAAAATGTCTCATCATGTCGTATCTCCCCGACGTGGAGGTCAGGGATTGGCACTTTAAAATTTAAATTAATGTGTATTTTATTTTGTAATTCTATGAAGCCAAAATTGTGTTGAGTGTCAGCAATTGACGATACCTCTCTTCTCTTTGCATAACACTTACATTTTATTTTTCCTGCCAAATCCGAATAGGTCGGTCTTCGGCGATACATATGCCAAGTTTCAATCATAAAAAGAAAGACTTTCATCTACCGACACCGATGAAGATCGGTGTTCGACTATTTTAAAATTCTCAAATGATTTTCATCATCTTTAACATTTACCGATGTTGAACTCCTAAGTGCGTCGTGGAAATATTTAGTGTGATGATTTCCTAAGTATCTTACTAAGGACCCTTTAATGATTAATATGATTCCTTGTTGTATGTTCAGGCAGGCTTTAGAATGAACATAAAAAATAAGCGCAAGTATCAATTTCATACTGAAGGAAAAATAGACAGTGTAAAGGATCAAGTGGTACCCAAAAGTAAAAAATGAACATAGAATTTTAGGGTGTGTTGAGTGCTCAACACAATCTTGATCAATTTTGTGTGTAAGACACTCACCTTGAGAACAGGGGAAAGCATGTTCAAGAAGATCCCACAAAGAAACCTTCCAATATCCCACATAAGAAATTTAAAAAGTTTAAAAGGAAGGACAAAAATACCACCACTGTAAAGAGGGAAGAAGGAAATCCATCTTGCACTCATTGCAAGAAGAATGGTCACGATGATGAACACTATTGGAAACTACATCCAGAGAATAGACCGAAATAGTTCGGTGGAAAGGGGAAGAAAAATACCATTGCTATAGTGCAACAAGATGTTGGTTCTGATTTAGGAGATGAGAAAAGGATCATAGCAATTGAAGTACAAGGTAAAGATTCCCTTCATACTAGTTCAAGTTCTAATAATTCATCTCATGATGATGAAATAAAGAAGAATGAATTATTTCGCATAAGGGTTGTATCTAAGCACACTAAGATAGATACATTATTTGATCCAGGTTCCTAAGTAAACTTGATATCTGAAGCACTTGTCAAAAAGATAGGTCTTGAAACTAAACCACATCCAAAGCCTTATCCTCTTGGTTGGGTATGTGATAAAGAAAAACTTAATGTCACCAAGTAGTGTAGGGTAATAGTTTCTATTGCTTCAAAGTTGATTGATGAAGTTGATTTGGATGTTGTATCACTTTATATATGTGGCATCTGTTATAGAAATATTTGCCTCACCATTTCTATCTTGCACAGAGGGCCTTTTTCCATTTCCCTATGCAGACTTGTCATCCATTTTTGATGAATCGAGAGCCAAAAATACACATTTTTCCACATATACGCGCCCTATCTGCTATACATCATGCGTATATGCAGGCTCCTCCACTACAATCCACGTACATCAAGATTTGTGCCAGAAAATACAAAAATGGAGTTAGGTTTCCATGTCACGATAGGAGATCTCTGATCCTTGGCCTTCTACATACTAGAAACGTTCCAACTCGACCCTTCAGTTGCATTTTGAAGACTATAAAAGAACAACTTCGAGCTATGGAAAAGAGGAGAAAGCATTCAACTTTGAGAGCAAAGTTACTCTAGAAAAATTACTTCATATTGAGTTTTTATCCCTTTGTCCCTCAAGTCTGAACACAATGTTCATCCCCCAAGATCTTTCCCTATCGTTGAGAGAACCTCATTGTCTCTCTCCTATGAGCTTGCCTTTGGTAGAGGATTGAAGTGGTGGAGGCCTAGTTGGAAGGAACTTGGTTTCTTGGTTTCGAACCATGCTGACACAGAAGTTTGTAATGTTGCCACTTTTGCTGATCAATTATTAATAAAAATACTCCTTTCCCATCCTATTGGTATCGTGAAAATATATGATTATTATCCATGGGCATGTTTGTAATGTTTATTAATGGATTATGTTATCTAATGTGATAACCCCTTTATATTATCACTATGTACTTTCTATGCTTGTTTGTTGAGAACTCGTTGTAGGTATAAAGATTTGGGTCGAAGTGCTCAACGATGGAATATCATCGAATGTTGGATCGAGGTAAGTCTATTTCTTATCTTGCACATTAGTTTATATAGCATACAACGGAATTGAGTTGATTTCTGCAGTCATACCTGTCTATTGTGGTTTACCCTTGGCCATAGAGATTTTTTCCCTTGTAACAGATAACGCATATTATGTGTGCAAATTGAAGAAGGCCTTTTATGGTCTAAAAAAAGATCCTATAGCATGGCACTCTAGATTGGATAAATATCTACAGAAGACAGGGTTCAAAAAAGGAAGTACATGCGACAACCTCTACATCAAGGTAATTCAAAATAGTATTTTGTTAATTGAATTTTATGTTGATGATATTATTTTTGGAAGCAACGATGACAGGTTAAGCTAGAAATTTGCAAAGGATATGTAGACTGAATTTAAAATGTCATTACTCAGAGAACTATCATTCTTTCTGGGTCCTCAGATACATCAAAACAACCAATAAATTTTTATTTCTAAAACTAAGTATATCAGAGAAAGGCTAAAGAGGTTTGGAATGGAAGATTGCAAACTAGTTACCACTCCTATGCAAACCACTTGCAAGTTCAGCAAAGATGATGATTCAAAGTCTACAGACCAGAGTAATACAAGTCAATTATTGGTAGCTTACTATATGTGACAACATCCAAACCATATGTAATGTAGGCAGTTGGATAGGTGTCACGATTTCAAGCAGCACTAAAGGAATCACATGTCTTAGTAGTGAAGAGGATTTTCAGATATCTCAAAGGAACAAAATATTTTGGATTATGGTATCCAAAAGGAAAGGATCTATCACTTATTGCCTACATAGATGAAGATTGGGAAGGTTGCATTGATGACCGATGAAGCACCAATGGAGCAGTGTTCTACTTGGGTGAGTGTTTATTATCTTGGCTAAGCAAGACACAATCATTAGTATCTTTATCTACAGTCGAAGCAGAGTATATTGCAACAACATGATGTTGTAAACAATTTCTATGGATGAAAAAAACTTTGACAGATATACATGTTGAGTATGATGATCCCATTCCAATATATTGTGATAATACAAGCGCCATTAGTATCTCAAAGAACCCGTTTATGCACTACAAGACGAATCACATTCCAATCAAGTATCACTTTCTACGAGAATAGGTTGCAGAGAAGAACATCAGAGTTGAGTATGTGGGCACAAAATAACAAGTGGCAGACATATTTACAAAACTGCTTCCACATGAATCCTTTGAATATCTTCGCCAGAGAATCAGAGTAATTTCTACTCCAAAATGAATGTTTTTGAATGCTTATATTATATGTCTTATATTTACATGAGGAAGCACCATAAAGAGGACAATTCAGGTCGGTAGATCAGTTTCAGGAAGAGTTTAGTCAGGGGGAGTATCCACAAGGACAATTTATTTAGGGGGAGCAACCCCACATGGAAAGATACCATTGCCATTGATGACAAAGGGGGAGAGATTTATCAGATGCAGAGCACAAAGGCATGCTTCCAGGGGGAACAATGGTCATAGGAAGAGCATGTGTGATATGACTTCAGTGTTGCATGACATGAATTTAGTATTGCATCAGAGTCTTTACATCAATGGAAAACAAGGATATTTTTTAATAATTGGGTTGGTTGTCATTGTTGTCAACCCTTGAAGAAATTCTGGTAGCACAAAGGTTTAGGAAATGGAACAATTTTGTTTTATGGATAATGGTATGAGTTTTGATTTATTTGTAGGTAATACTATTCTAGATGGATAGTACATGTCATTCCATTTTCAGTGGTATGTGGAACGTCACATAACTCCTCACGGTCAGAGATTTACGTCCATGTGAAGTTGGAGAACCCTCATGAGTCATCTAGAAACCCCAAAAGGTCAAAGTAGTCAAAGTGTTTGCAAAGAAGAAATTCTTTAAATAATAAAGCGAAGTGATGAATGTACTACAAGTTAAAGAGGATACAAAATAAATTATTTAAATAATAAAGTTAATGGAAAAATTACTAAGTGAACAAGTGGTTAGAAGTGGGTTAACCCTAAAATAAATAAAGTGGGTTAAGATGGTTAAAACATAACCCCTTGAGGAAGCTACTTGAAAGTATAAATAAGAGGCAAAGCTCTCTCATTTTAATTACACTTGAGCATATTGAATATCTGCAAGTGTTTGAGGTAACCAAAGGATATCTAAGCCTAATTTCAGAGGGAACATGAAGTAAAGAAGGCCAAAATTCAAGGGAGGATAAATTCATTTGATCATGCTTTCTAAGGTATGTTATTTATAGGTCATCTCACCATTTTCGAAATAACCTTTTTTCTAGAATGAGTCAAACTGTGAAATTGGGAGGCCATTGAGGAAACATATCCAAGTAGCTATGATACAAATTTCATCTTGTGGATCATTGTATTTTTGGATTTACACACTGTGGAAAATAGGGTTTGTGGCTAGTCTTGAAACTAGTCTAAAACAGGTGTTTCACATAAAAATGTCATAAATTATTCATAACAGATCCAAATTCAGTAAGACAAAATTTATTAGTTAGAGTACAATATGTAGTATTTTTTGTACAATTTTCAGATACATACAACAAATATTCCGTGCGGGGCATGATCTACAAGTTCTCTCTCTAGAGTAATCCAGAATTCAACAAGGTATGCCATTTTTTCTTTAACTCCTTTTATGAGACGTTCCAAGTAGTGAAATATGGAGGACTTGCATAAAAGACACTGAAGAACATTGTGTACCATTTTCAGATCTGTATTCATTACAGGTACATAGTTATGATTATTGCAAGTTAGGTTTGTTGACTAATCCAAAATTAGTCATGTGAGACTAAAGTAAAGTTTGATAAAATGTTAGTCTCTTGTTGTTAAAGTTAAGGAAGGTTTTCATGTATGTGATCATATACACCAGGTCTATTAAAGAGTTACAAATCATATTTGGATGATGAAATTGATGAGGGATTTTGGTTGTGGTATGTTACAGATAGAGGTTGTATAACAATGAGGTTGTGGTACATGGTTTGATGTAATGGTTTATGGTATTTGGTTATGGATAGTGTGATGTATTTCTAGAGAACTTTTGATGGTTATATTGGTATATGTATTAGGCATATGGTTGAGGTACATGTTGGGTACATGGTTGAGACAAGTAGTTGATGAGTTGGAACATACATGAGGTGTATAGTTGATGATGTTGGTACATCTTGATGAGTCATAGTTTATGTGTATTTGATGCATGATTCGTACATATTTGGTGCATTGTTGATGCACACATTGATGGTACAGGTTGAGGTACAGGTTGGTGCATTGTTGATGCACTTGTTTATGGTACAAATTGATTACAGGTTGCTTGGATAGGTTATTGTGTTAGGTTATTTGTACAGGTTTGATGAATGGTTGATGCATTTGTTTATGGTATAGGTTGAGGTACATGTTGATGTATGGTACATGTTGGCACAGGTTATTGGTACAGGTTGTTATTGGATGATTACAGGTTGATTGGTACAGTTTTACAACAATATATCTCAGAGTGATAGTGTGATAGTGGTTCCATCATTCTACTTCTACATCAGGGTGGTTGGACAGGGAAATGACAAGTCATTTTAGACACCTCCCAGTTGTAGACGAAGAACACAGGGGGTTTTATCCTCCTTATGGTTGTAGCCAGAGAATTGGGGAGTTGGAGCTTCCCTCAGGTTGTAGCCTGAGAAACTAGGGGGTTGGAGCCTCCTTCTAGTTGCAGCTGGAAAACAAAGGAAGTTGGTGCTTCTAATGAATGTAATCCTTAAAGACATATAAGAAAAAGAATTATGTGGTTTTCTTTTGCTTTGGGTTTTCATGTAAAACACTAGTGTACTGTGTATGTGTGTGATTGCTCAATTATTCATTGTTTATTTACTCTGCAACTGTTGGGTGATAATGATACATTGATATAACATTTTCATTTTATGGTGAAAAAGGATTAAATTTCTCTACTACTGATTCACCCCCCCTCTCAGTAATCCAACAGTTTTCCTCCACAAGAGGTGACAAAAGAAAGTTTTTAGTCTAGGTAGGATCTCGGGGTTAGGCATACAAATAACCCCCCGTTATCAGGTTCTCACATTTTCAAACAATAGAAGTTGAGAAATATGGAACTTTCAAATCCTCCAAGTCAAGTGATCCTACACCATAAGGTAGGGAGATACCCATGAAGGGTTGAAGGCTGAGGTCCGGTTGTTCTACGCATCCCTCCTTGAGTTACCCAACTCTTAGAAGGGCATCTAGCTCGTGACCCATTTCTGAGACCGAAAATATAAATGTCACACTTTAACTGAGGTACCTAGTGACCAAACATAGGACATCTACCCAGGTGGCGATTGTGGGCTGCAATCGTACCTTAATCATATTTTTTGTGGCTATTGGGAAATATTTCCAGCTCTTTCGGGATGTGCACCCTCTACCACAAGTCATTATAACTGATTATTTCAACCTTCACTAGTTCTTCTTTTGAGGACTTCAGACCCCACTATTGAGTGCTATTGGAAGGTCCAGTTCTATTTGAGAGGAAGGACGATACATCTTTTAGTACACGAGGATTTATTTTTATTTTTGTCCCCTACGTAGACAAAATACACCTATCCACATGTTTTCTTATTTAGAGTTGATTTATGTATGATGCTCATTTGATTACATGCAATTGTGAGTTATACTATCTTGTGAAGGTCCAAAATATACAAAAGATCTTGTTCATTTATTTTCTCTCTTGTCACCATTTGCACACATTCACTTTTCTAGTCGGAAACCATAGGGGATCCACAGAATCCCTGTCGTTGCAGACGCTTGCAAAATATTCTTCCTATTCTAGGAGAAGTCCTTAATATTTCCAACTCACTGGGTCAACCATCTCACACCCCCATGAGTGCTACTATTTTGGGATTATCTTTGATTGGTTCTACTTCGCGGTCCAATTCCCAAGGCCATCCATCCACTAGTTCTCCTTCACAAGGAGGCGGGGGCCAAACTTCTTCTCAAGGGAGAAATACAACCCCACCAAATCTTTCTCAAGGGACAGATCCACTACCTGCTCACATGATGGTTGGAACTAATCCTCCACAAAATCTCCTTATGCCATACTTGGCATCACTCAACATTCCTAATTTGACCAAACTCATGAATGATCCCATTTTACATGACCCCACATGGCCCAATATGCCTACCAAACTACCTTCAAATATTCCAAAGTTTGAAGGAAAACCAGGGGAACATCCTGCTGACCATGTTATGACCTTTCACTTATGGTTCTCTTCCAAAAACATCATTGATGATTCCATCTTATTAAGGTTTTTTCAATGCACTCTCACTGGTTCCTCAGCCAAATGGTATGTGGATGAAAAATCAAGGTCCCATATGACCTTCAAATAATTGGTCAAGGCCTTTATGTCCTTTTTCCAACCACCAGTTCGTCATGATATTGACTTAGAACTTCTCTTGGAGTTCAAAAAAACCACTTCCATCCATATATACAACCACATCCATGAATGGCGTCGGCGTCGTAGTTTATGTAAAGCTAAAACCACCAAAGAACAACGTCTTGATTGGTTTCTCAAATCACTTGTCTCTGTTATTGCCAAGGATGTAGCACCCACCTTTCCTCAGTCAGAAGAGTAAACCATCAACAAGGATCAATAGTTTGACCTCATCTATTCCCAGTCAGGTTACTTATACAAAGTGTTTCCTAATGCACCTAGACCCATACCATTTGGCCAAGAAAAACCTGGGATGTCCCATGCAGCAGATGGGTAGATGTGTTCTATGAACTATATCAACCCTTACCGCCACCTGTCACCCTCTTATGGTGCACAAAAATATCCACAACCATATGGAGGGACATCATATTAACCTCCTCCCACTCACCAACAGTCATATCTTGTTGTTGTCCCTCCACCCATGGGTGGTCCCTCACCGATACCCATGATGCGCCTGGTCTCTCAACCTAGTATGGGTCCACCATCTACCTCCACATACAACCTTAGCACTAGTGGAAGTGCTTCAACTTCCTACACGACATATGGATCGTCTCCACAAAACAATCCATATTTTCCTTTTCCTGGTCCTCCACAACCAGTTGTTCCTACAACAAGACAACCACATATCAGTGTTAACTTTGTTCAACCCTCTCCCTTTCAACAACTTTAAAATTTTGAACAAATGAATACGGAAAATCTGTCCCATCCACCAAATAATTCCAAGAATAAAGGGAAAAACCGAAACAATAACAACTCGAGACTAGGAGGAAATAACCCCCAACAAAACCCTCCCACTGGGGGAAACCAAAATCAAGGCAACCAAAACCCCCAAGGGGGCAACAATAACAATCAAACATGAAAAGGGAGGAACAATAACCTCTGGACTAAATTCCCTTGTGCTCTCTGTGGTGAGTATGGACACTATATAGATCATTTCCCCCAAATTTTCGACTTCAAATGGATGAAATCATCCATGCACATGGAACATCCTCCAATGTCGCCTACCCCTCAACAGGCCCCACAACAATACTTAACACAACCACCTCTGGCCGTGTTGCAAAACCCCATTCCAAACCAAGGTGTGATGAATACCCAACAGGAGGTACACCCTACCCCACCCCAAATGATGCAGTATCGAAACCCAAGTTCCAATCAACATGGAAATCCGACCGAACACAATACCCTCCTTACCATCGAAGAAGAGATTCTTTTGCAAACACATGGTCATAGGTATGGTGTTCCCCTTGAATATACCCCAACCACCTTAGAAGAAGCTCCAACTATAGTGGGACAACCATTGATGATTCCATGCCCTAACAATGAACCACACCCTCGTATACCTCGTATGCCATTACGACAGAATGTACATAACCCTCATTCTAGGGAAACCCATAACTACAGTCTGGTTGACGACTTAACATAATCTCCTGCAACCATGTTTGTATTGGAGGTCCTCCAAACATTTCCAACTCATTGGAAATCATTTCTTTCCACCTTGGGGGTAGTCGATCTAGCTGATACTAGACTCATCACCTTTGATCTAGATAGTGGAGAACCATGCCTCCCTGCCCTGGTAGATTTTCAAATACCAGTTAAGATCCAGAACATCATAGTTCATCGATGTATCATCGATGAAGGTGCATCCACATGCATCATGTCCAAAGTAGTATGGCAGAAAATCAACTCACCTGAGTTAGTACCATCTGCCATCACCCTAATATCTTATGACGGTTGACCGTCATCCTCTGAAGGGCTCTTCCAAAATGTCCTCGTCGAACTTGGGGATAAAACCAACTTAATAGAAATTGAATTTATCGACACCCCACTTGATTACAATATCTTGTTTCGACGTATCTACATGTATGTTATGAAGGCAGTGGCCTCTTCTGTGTTTTGAATGATGTTGTTCCCCACAACTAAAACATCATCACCATTGACCAACTCACACATTATGAGCCTAACCATTCCGCCATCATTGATAAATTTCTCCCTCTTGTTCGCACTAGCTCAGATTCTTCCGGTCATCGACATGGGTCCCGACATTTTCAAAGACCCATCCTTGTTGGGGGCATATCATGGATCGCCACCCCTCCTACGCCCTTCAACTGTGTGTAGTATATTATAATAGAACCAATATCAGAGCCAATACTCCTCCCATCGAGGGACCTCCCCACATCGAAGTTCTACCAGTTGGAGAATTATTACCTCATGAATTCCCTGAGAACCCCACTGCACTACTTATCCTAGATTCCCCCCCCCCCCCCCCC
>ML785588.1:3854-19727 GCA_009831015.1 Picea engelmannii
GATGTTGCTTGAGGACAAGCAATCTCGGGAAGGGAGGACTGTGATGTCCCATCCCCAAGATTAGGCCAGCAGGGAGTGACTTAGTAGTCTCTATGTTCCCGTAGACTATAGTCAGGCACTAACAGGGAACCAAATGGAGAAATAAGGAGGAATTAAGGATAAACGATAAATTAAGCCTAAATACTTAGGAAAAGTCACTTAAGCCTAAGTCAACGAAGAATTAGAACGAAAAGGTGATAAGGGGGGGGACTTAATTGACAAATAATTCACTTAGGAGGAAAGGCGCCTAGGTTAAGTGATGTCAACGAAGAATTAGGTCGGGAAAGATATAAAGAGAGGAATTTGACCTAATTCCTCATTATGCATGATTATGATTTGATGTTGAGACTTCCGAGAGGAGGAGGAGAGCCGACCTTACTATTTTGTGGATTTCTGAAGGAAACCACCACCATTGATCGGTTTCAGTGTTGAGAGACACACCCTAGCCCATCAGAGATACCATCCAGGTATTTCATCGTTCTTTTCAGGAGAGATTATTGTGGAGGGCGCAGCTCATCCAAGGAGGGCGCAAGCCATTTTGGAGATTCAGAGATCTATAGTAGACCGTGGTCCCGATTGCAGATTCATTCCAACCCAGTAGAGATCCAGCCAGGGCGCTTCCATTGAGACATTCATCATCAGATTCCGACGGTGGAATCTTGCAGATCGACCCCTACAGTCATTTAGGGCGCGATCATTCTGGACCGACGTTTGGCATTGCATGCAAGGGTTCCCTATCAGATCCAGCCAAACCCTTCTGACCCATTACATCATTGGACGAGACGATCGTTTTGAGATATATTGCATCAGATTCCGACGGTGGAATCCATTGGGGTGCATTCAGTGTCCAAGGACGGGCGCAAACCCCCCTGGGTTCCAGATCTAGAGTCGTAGAGATCCGATCCGAGTTTCGTCAGGCATTATTTCCAGTGTAGAGGCCAGGGCGCATTGATTGGAGAAGTTTCGAGATCATTCTGACGGTGGAGTCTTTATTTCGAGTGTTCCAGCTGGTAGCGGTTGCCGTGCTTCTCCAAGATCGCTTATTTTGCCTATCTATCCGTGCATGCAGCATATCTGCTGTCTTCTTGCGGTCACAGATATTTCTTTTGTTATTTGATTGTATTCCAGTATAGATCCATGAGATCTGACTGACGTCTAGACTCTATATTTCAGTAGGCGATTTGTATTCCCATGCATGCACTATTATTATTCATGATATTGAGTTGTTGTCCTTATATACTCTTGCATGCGTCTTTTTATGATTGTTAAACCTTTATTATACAACATGCACTTGTAATAACCAACATGCAACCATAATAACCCACATGCAAACACAATAACCGAAGAACATCTCAATCACTAGCTAAAACGCATCCAGAAACCCCCAGTGTATCAGATCTACACGTCAGAGCAGTAGAGTAGTAGCCAATATCTTGATCAGTCGGATCAGGGATATTTCAAACTTCATAAGGACGCAACCAAAGGGGTAACCCTACCTCTTGGAAAATATCATGTAAGTGAGAAATGGAGCACAATATAATGCTCCTAACTATAATTATTGCTACTTTTCATGATAATAGAGTGGATATCCCAACTAGGTGATTTCCCATAAATACAAGCCTTTCTAATGCTACACCATGAAATTGTCAAGTTCTTTTTTCCATGGCTCTTCTCTACAACAATTTTCCCTACACTCATGTTGTGAAGGAGATCACTGACCCATTTGTGTCCCCAGCCTTGGGTTTCAACACCATTAAAAGACCAACTGCTAGAAAATTATTCACCTTTTTCAAGCATGGTAGAACTTTTCCTTGAAAAAGTGCAAAAGTGAATACTACTATCCAATGATTCCCACTTTCTATAGGTGATTTATCAAGAGGAGGTTCCCATAAATTTGTACCAAACATAAAAGAAACCCAACAAAATACAATGAACAATCCAATGAGAGGCCTTCCTTGCGAGACAAGACAAGTTGGATACACAATTGTCCCACTACACATGCAAGGTCTTGGAGTATGAATGAGTTCATTATAAACAACAAACTCATGTGCTAATATGACAATGGAAGATGTGGGGTGTAGAAATACATTTTCTTCAACTAAACATGCTTGATGTATGATTGCCTTAGGCACAAATAATGCTTTTATCATCATATGAGATATTATACATCATGCAACTCTATTATCTCAACCTACACATATTGCCTATCTTAATATATCTACCCAGGTAGATGTAAGAGGGTTCTCAATAAACTCTCTTCAGACAAGCTTTACATCTTATAAATTTTCAAAACCTGAGTGAAGCCTTGTTTTTTATTTATTTAAAACTAAATTGGCTTAAAAGGATTACCAAAGTCCGACCACATAAGTTCAACAATAAGGAGTTATATTACTACATGAACAATAAGAAAACCTGGGTACAATATTTGGGCATCCAAAAGCAGAGAAGGTAATCATATCCTACACCTATCGTTCAACCAATACCCAATCAAATGCTTTGTTGCTTACCCACTAATACATGCTTTTAGACATTTTCCTTTGTTGCTTACCCACTGATCCGGATGTTCAGGCAGCAGGCAGCTTGAAGCTTATTCATTAGAATCGTTATCTCTAAAACCAAGCTATCTATCCCGACCCACAAGCAAGCAAAGCCTTCACTGCATCCTGGCTTTTCTTCTGTTCTGATGCCATGGATTTCTGCTTTAGATATGAAGGAGCGAATGTCGAGGTTTGCTAGAACTGGCGGTTTCTATTTGTTCGTTTGCCTCGGAAGGATTTGTTATGAAGCTTCTGGTCTTTTCATCTTTCGAATGGAGAATAGACAGTCTGGTATATGTCAAGAATTGTGTTTTTTAAACAATCATTCAATGATTAGAAAACATTGTGACAGTGTTTGCTATGCTTGAATCTCTTCAAGATTGTGTTAAAACTGCAGCTCACCTATGTCTTGTTTGAAAAACTTTCTCTAAAATGATCAACAATATAATATAGGGTGTCCTTCGTAGATTGACTGGATGATTATGCACTGTTTGTAGTTCTTTTAATGTTTTTAATGCCATAAGTAATATATGTATAGGATTGTTAGGTTAATATGATGAAGTTCAAAATGTTTAGTCACTGTATAATCTGGAACGAAAGTCCATGCAAATATTTTCTGTTTGGAAGCCATTTTCTGCGTGTAAATAATGTTAAAGGCAAGCGTTAAAGCATAAGCAGGAAACCTAGTTTAATAAGTGAAGCAAGTGAAAGGATGGAAAATCCATCCAAATACATGAGTATAAAAACTGTAGAGGTTTATTAGAAAGTCAGCAACACCATTTCATTCTGTATACCAAATCGGTATGTGCTAAACCACTGTCATATACACAAAAGTTTGACCCAAAACCGTTTACATTCGAAACTGGTTTTGAAATCCAAATTCTGTGGGAATCCTATTCTGCTCTTACAAAATAGCACAAAACTATTTTTATATGACAATGACCATCGTTTATAGCAGGGATAAAATTGAAGAACGTGTACCGATTAGTTCCCGCGACCTAGCAGTGAGTCTTCCGAGGATTCGTTGAAGCGGCCTGGCTACGGGCCTCCAGGGGGTTCATTCCCGCGACCTGGAGGCGAGCCCGTTCTGCCGCGGGGGCAGGTCGTGAGAGCCATTACCAAGGCTAATCCATTAACAAGTGGCAAGGGAAGGCTATTCTCTCCTTTATAATCTCTCATAACCTTACTAGCACAACCCACCACTACACAAGTAGATGATCTCCTGACACCATCCATCTAGGATAGGTGGCCTCAGAGTTAATTACCTTGTATAAAATATAATCCCTTATGACACAAACGTACTACTCCTCAACCTTGATTGCAATCAAAGGATCTAAGGTACCCTTTCGTTGATTGCCACTTGTAATAGGCAATTGAACTATATGATTAGAGTATTCATTGTTGAATTTACCAAATAGATCAACATCATCTCTTGAGAGGCTCACATAGAGATCACTTGAAATCACCTCACAAATTCCACCATTTGGTTATTGTTGACTTTGACACTTGTGACCCAGCTTCAACTCCATATTTGAATGATCTGGTTAAACTCCATAGAAGTCTTGGGTTCAAGTTAGACATGGCTACTACTGTAAATTTCTTTCTTTAGGCCACTACAACAACTCACACTAACCCCAAAAGTATACCAATGTAGTATCTTATAGTGAACTTGATTAATGTCTTTAACTAAAATCCTACTAACTATAAATCTAGAATATAACAATTCATACAAAATATTGTCCTTCCTTATCAGTAATACATCCCTCTCAATGAACTTATTAAGTACATCAATGTAAACTATGCAACGATAGATTCTTTGCTAATTACAATATTAAAATCCTCTCGATCAACCCTAGTGGGTATCGACAACCTTCGCCAATCCAAACCTTCATGCCTTGAAACTCAAGCAAGTGGACTCCCAAGGAACTCTATCATAGTCACCATAGGCCAGTGATAACACAAATCAGCTCGAAAAAAACCCAAATAAGTTTAGAGTAGAAACTCATGAGAACTCAAATGAAACCAATCAAACCCAAACATAAACCAAATAACTAATATTTTGAATTCAATGGGTAGTTGCAATAGATCCACCCTTAGGTGAAAGTCGTCTCACCTTAACAAAATTGTACTTGTTATGAAGTTCTTGTGTCTATTATGGTTCACTGTCATCGCCACCCTTCGTCCTTTCCTGAATGCCAATAAAAATCCAAGTGCTTGAACCTTCGTCTAAGACAACATGACTTCAACAAAACCTACAGATTATTCGCAACCAACAAAGACACCAAGGTTATAAAGATGAAGAGGCAAATAAGTGGATGATGGAATTCGAACAATATAGGGGAGAGACACTAGTAGTGGAGTAGGACCATTAGTGAAGATAAAAGTGGTGTGGGTGGATACAATTCTTGAATGAATTTAAACTTATATTTTGAAAAACTAGTTCCCATAAATGGATCATAAAAATATCTTTAAGTACAAGTCATTGTGAAACCATTAATATTAAAATAATAACTACATATTTTAAAATTTATTTATTAAAAAAAAACATTTTTCCATTTTAAAATAAAATTAATATTTTCAAATTTTAAATTTCATTTTAAATTACATCTTCAAATTAATATTTTCAAAATTCTCTTTTATTTACACTCTGCAGCCATATTGCTACTTTCAACTTCGGTGTTATTGACATGGTCTTATTAGCAGTCCAAATCCTTTGAACCCCAAGAGAACAGTATCTGCTTTCATAGCTCAGTTGGTTAGAGCACCCGTTTAGTAAGCGGGAGGTCATGAGTTCAACTCTCATTGAAAGCATTCATAACCTGTAACAATATATTTTGATTCTTCACGGCCCAGTGAACGAGCATGTTATTGGCTTGAAGGACCTCTTTTGATACATTATGCAGCATTGCGTTTCCGTTTCCACTGTATTCATACTGTGCATATATGTTTGAAAATAGATATAAAAGAGTTTGAAATATTCTAATGTGTAGTAAATAGAGATTTTTTGCTGCCTACAAATTTGATAAAAACTCATGGAAATTTTAAGCAGCTGTACAATTTTACATCTGATCATCATAGAAAAATTTACATTACCAAAATATTTTACCATTAGACAATTATCTTGATGTAAATTCATTTTCAATACCATAAGTTAAAATGAGGAAAAATTTATTTTAAATTATTTTAATAATCTAAAATTATTTATATAAATATGGAATTTTTGCTTGTTACTGAAATTTAAAATAAAATTATAAATATGGAATTTGAGTTGGTTACTGAAACTTAAAAAGAAATTAAATAAATGGTCGACATGCCATTTTTAAATAAATGGTCGACATGCCATTTTTATGATATTCCTTTATTAGACAATTATCTTGATGTAAATTCATTTTCAATATCATAAGTTAAAATGAGGAAAATTTTATTTTAAATTATTTTAATAATTTTAATTATTTTAATAATCTAAAATTATTTATATAAATATGGAATTTTTGCTTGTTATTGAAATTTAAAATAAAATTATAAATATGGAATTTGAGTTGGTTACTGAAACTTAAAAAGAAATTAAATAAATGGTCGACATTCCATTTTTATGATATTCCTTTATTAAAAATTTCATTTTACAAAATAATTAATCAAATTAACACATTAAAGTCGTTAAATATGTTATCATTTTTATCATATTCCTTTATTAAAAATTTCATTTTACAAAATAATTAATCAAATTAGCACATTAAAGTTGTTAAATATGTTATCGAATATATTTCATAATGATCTATGTATGTTTTATTCATCCCATCAAATGAATTTTATTTTAAATTTTTTTATTTAGTTGATAGGTGTTTTTCACATCTCCGTATGAAGTGATGAATAATTCCTTCATTGGTTAACATGAAGCTGATACATAATCTTTCAACCTGAAAATCTTTTTTCAATTTTTTTCACTTTAATTTTATTTTGAAAATAATCATATAACAAAAATAATAATAATAACATACACTTGAGTTCAGTATGGGAGATATGTCCATATAATTTAGCACATTAAAATATTATTAAAACATAATAATAATAATAATAATAATGGTATTGGAGTAACTCGGGGGGGTCTACAGCGAGGGTTTCACTAACCGCAAACCCCTCACTTTTTCGTGCGTGGATCTTCCTGTTGTTCGTCTTCGCTCTGTAGCCATCATCTCCTCGGAGCTCCTTCCTTGTTTTGACGTCTATATCCATGTGGGGAAGTTCTAATCTTCTCGTTGATCGATCTTTGAGTGCGGATCGGGCTTCTATGGTTGGTTGTCATGTTTCATCTTTATCTGGTGCAGGTGCAACTTCTCCAAGTGTTGCAGCTTTCTCACTTCGATATCTCGCATTACTTATATTAAATTTTGTTTGGATATGTCCTTCCTTTGGGTGGTGATGTGGTTTCAGCACTTGCATCCTTCATTTTCTTTGTCATCTTAGCCCTATCCTCTTTTCTACCAGAGTTATCACTGAGGGGTTTGGCGGTCATGATTTGCATTAGGATTGTGTGGGTTCCCTGAAGGGTGCGGTGTTCTGGGCCTTTCGTGGTACTTCAGATCTTCTTTCTATTGGTCGGATCATGGCTCCTTTGTCTTCGTACTTCCTCTCTGAGCCGTCGGTGCTTTCCATGCAGAGCTTTCTCTTCCTCATGCGGGATTTTGTGGATCTCCATTTGATTTCTCTTCGGTGTCTCGAGGTTGTGTCAGTGTTTGATTCATTCCATTGAATTTGGTGTCCTTGGGCTCTAAGGTTGAGTGTCGAGTTCAACCTTTCTGTAGCTAGGGTCCGGTGTTTTGGGGCCCTCTCGTTTTCCTGAGAGGTTTGAATGCTGCTCAGATCTGGTTCGTCCCACATTTGGGTTATCTTTGGAGTTTTTTTCTGCGCCGTGTTCTTAACGAGGGTTTCTGTGAGTTTTGTTTTTCTCTCTGGGTTTGTCGGTTCATTCAAGGTTTGATGCTTACTTAGATCAGAGTTCTTTCGATTGGGGTTCCGATGCCACGTTGACTGAGTTTATGCTTTGAGGTCCTTAGCTTTGGGTGTGCGGTGTTGTTGCTGAGATCAACACTTTGAGGTCCTTTTTTTGGGATTGCAATTTTTTTGTTGTTTCGCAGTTTCTCTCGGCATTTTTTATGTATGGTGTTGCTGGTATGAGATCTATTTACCGCTCTGACCTGGTCTGTCCGGTCTCTGGAGTTTTCTTAATGGATTTCATCATCAGCTTTATTTTTCAAAGAGGGGGACCTCGATTGTAGGGGTTTTAGCCTCAGCTTTTGTGTGGTCTTTATGACCCATATTGTATTTTACTTTGTGCCTTTTTCTGTCTCATTTTTTGGCTCTTTCTGGGTTTAAATCCTTTTGAAAGGATGAGATGTGCGTTAGGCACATGTAGAATGTAATTTGGTTCTCTTCGGATGAATACAATTACGTTTTTTTTTGAGGAAAAAAATAATAAAAAAAATAAAAAAATAATAAAAAATTATATCAGCTCCACACACACTTTGAATGAATAACAACTAACCCAAACCCATTTAACTCAGAATTTATCAAGGGTCAAGAAGAACCAAATCTCTAAAAATACAAACATTTTTTAAAGTGCAAAACCTAAAACTAAATATAAAATTTAAATCCTCTTAATACTTATAAATACAAAATTAATTAAATCTAAACTGATAAACATAAATTTGTACTAATCTTTAAAAAAAAACATGAACTAAATATATATAAACAAACTTCATTTCTACCCAAATTTTATATTTTCGAAAACCTATAAAAAAAAATATAAATATTTAATAACTAAAATTTCATTTATACCAAAAGTTTATATTAAAAACACTCTAAATTTTTATGTGTTATTATCAAAATTATATAGCTATTTTGGATCGAACCTTAGACAACCTCTTGGCGTCCAAGTGGCTTAACATCCTCCACATGCTTAGGAGGTTAAGAGAGGTGACAAGGTGTGTTGTTTCTGCTTCTTCTAATGCACACAACCACTAAGGTTGAAGCCACCTCAACAAACAGGTAACGATCGACTTGTTCTTAAAGCTTTGTTAGTCACTTGGTGCGGTGAGGTGGTGAGACACTCGTCGTTCGAGTTAGAGAAGGATAAGAAGTATAAATTGCAGGCGGTGGCTACAACATGATCATTTGTCACAATAATTTAAAGCCCTAATATAACTGAAATAAGTGAAAGAGTTTCGATATATTTACATTATGTAAGATTACCAAAAAAAATGCATATGCATTATGGCAGAGTCTATTTATACAAAATTTAGGTTATGTAATTGAGAAAAAATGCATCTTGACAATAAGGGGAGGGTGATAAAAGAAATTTAATTATTATAAAAAAATAACTATTTCATTTTGCCTATGTGCAACTTTGGACAGATAAAAAATTTAGTAGTCAAATTCAAAGTAATTGGTTGTCAACCATGAATCGATAGCATGAATCGATAGCTAGAGTCTTGGTCTTCATCATAAATTAATAATTATTTGAAAAAAAAGATTTTAAAATAAATTTAAAAATACTATAGAAATATAGAAATTGGTGTTATACCCAATCCACATTAATTTAAATAATAGGTGATTATAATACAATATATGGTATTTTTAAAACTTGTTTCATGTCATTTTAGTATAAATTGGAAAACTGAGATGTACAATGTTTTTTTTCTTATGTTTGAATCTAGTTTTCTTTTTAAATCCTTTTTTCATACATTTTTATCATCTTTTGGGCTTCCTATTTTGTATTGAGTGTCGATTTTGTGTCCCATTTTACGCTTTAGTGTCCTATTTGTGTCTTTTAGAGTGTTGTTGTCCATCCCTTTATGAATATGGGTGGTGTCATTTGTGCACCCTTATTTTTCAATTTTTGCATTTGAATCAAGGTTCAAGGGTTAAGATTAGGCGTTGGTAGGTTTCATAAGTAAGTAGGGTAGGCTAGATTAATTAGGTTAAGTTGGTTATGTTTGTGGGTTAGGTGAGTTACTGGGTACATTATGTAAGTGGTTGGGATACATATAATATAATTGGCTTATTGGAGTAGGTTAGATGGGATAGCAAGGTTAGGTCAATTAACTTTTGGTAGCTTAAATTTGATAGAGGATTACATGAGTTATATGAGTTATTGGGTTATGTTAGACACGTTAGGTAGGTGATGTTAGTGAGTTAGATGGGTTGGGTTCATGGGCTAGGTGGGTTTCTAGGTTAGGTGGGTTAGGGGTTAAACATGGGGTAGGTTAGGTAAGTTAGTGGAGAAAGTAGGTTAAGTGGGTTAAGAAGTAGATTGGGTGGGTTAATGGGTTAGGTAGGTTAGGTAGATTATCGTTTGGTAGACTATAGTAAAATATATTATGTGGGCTATGTGAGTTATGTGTGTTAGGTAGGTTAGTTTTGGTGGGTTAATTAGGTTACTATGTTAGGATAGGTTATTTGGGGTAGTTGATTAGTACGTTAGTTGGGTTAGTGGATTAGAAGGTTAGCTAGGTTAGCTAGGTTTGTTGATGGTTAGGTATCTTAGTGCATTAGAAGGTTAGGTATGTTAGTTGGGTTTGTTGATGGTTACGTATATTAGTGCATTAGATGGGATAGGAAGTGTTAGTGCCCAAAAAGGCACCTTCATCTTCATATCCCAACTTTCACAAAAGTCATTATTAGTTGATATTATTCTCAAGAACAACACACAAAAATAAGGTATGTTCATTGATGATTAACTTCATCAGGGTTAGTTGACACTAGGGTCAAATAGAATTCAAGTGATGGTGGACACTTTCACTAACATAGTAGAAAGAAGGATTTCATGATTTTTGAACCTATGGCACATCACTTTTTTCAAGCAAGTTGTAGAATAAGAACCATCCAATGAGTAAAAGGTTAAAGAAGAAAAAACATGTTGAAATTTGACTAAGTACAAAGACACCGAGCAAAGGATATTTGTTCGATGCCTTTATTTGCTCATTGTGTATAGCTTTCACTCAAGGATGGAATACATCAACTCTCTCTAGTCCATCAGTCAAAGGTGGAGGTTTCATCACTAATTGAAGAGAAATGGGTCCACAAAGCACAAATAAAAATGGGAAAAGGGTCAAACACAACACACCAAGAAAATAAAAAATTTTAACACATTTTCTTCATGAGTGTTTGAACTCTAGATCTCAACAAGTGAGGAATTGTGTATCTTCTTGAATTAGTGAACATAACATACAAGGGTCAACCATCCAAAGAACATACTTGACCACAAACATGAAGGATTAGTCAAGTTGATGACCATCAAACAAAGAATCATGTGCTTGATACTTGTATGTTATATAAGCAACAAAGGGAGGTTGACCATGAACTGTAGAGTAGGGAAATCCAAATTTACCAAATAAGGAAGCATGCTTCCACTAAGCATTCAGGCATAGTATAAAAGAAATAATATAAGGGTATCAAGCAAGCACCCATTTCTCAATGTCTTAATGTTTATAAGATAGTAAAGTAGGGGTATTGGTTTCCTACCAAGCAAGGGAATAACCATGTCAATGAGCAAAGGTAAAGAATCTATCGAGCATGTGTTAGGATCCTACAATATCCCCTTAATTAAATAGATAGGTTGCTATGTATGGATGCCATCTCTTGTAAATAAGGCCCATGCAGTAGTGTGAAAGAAATTATTGTAAGAAGGCTTACCAGAGGGTTTCTCCTACTAGAAAGTTCCTTTTCTAGAATGCTCTTAGGGGTAGATAGAACTATATAGAGAAATTGAAGCAATGTAATGAGATGACTTCTAAAGTGTATTATAATTGAATCTCTTCTCAATTGGAGGTTTCCCCCTTGAAAAGGAAAGTGAACATTAATCTCATCAATAAAGGGATAACATTGTGTGGTATTCTAGTTCTTTATTTGACTATTGTGGTTGCAATCTATCATTTCTGCAATATATCTCCACTACATCTTCCAATTTACTAATAAAGAACACCACAACATGCCAAAGAAAGGACACACTTCAACAAATGATGAGACATTTGGAAGATTAGGCCATCCTTGCTAGCACATTTGTGGACCAATCAACCAGTTCCATGTGACACTAGGCCTCAAAACTTAAAATACATAATGACCTCTCATTCACAATGATAATCTAAATAGAAAAACCTAAGGGTCTAGGCTTTGGCTCTTAGAATTTAATGAGATTAATGTGACATTTGGATAGAGCATGTGTTGTCATCCATACTCCCTACTCATTCAATTGATCTACAAATGCAAACAAAATTATGGTTTTGACAATGAAGGGATGTCACAATGATAAATCCTTAATTGGTCATCATGGAGGTCTTTGTCTTCTCTACTAGAGTTGGCGGTGTCACCATGGATTGATAATAAAGGGATATGTGTAACACCCCATTTCCCCCTAGTCTATAATCATAATTAAGACTTAAAGACCATGACTAATGGACAATGCAATTGTGGTTTATGTTTAATGACAATTGCCAACAAGCTGACTGAAGGGTGAAGCCTTAAAGTACTGACCATGATACCACGAGTTGGAACTGGTGAGGGGTTTGGGGGATTTTCAAAACCTGCCAAAATACCCATCTCTAAATTATTTCTCTTTTTCCCTTTTCTACCCCAAAAATAAGTAATGAAGGGAGGCCTGGTAGTTCAACAATCAACTTCCAACCATTAATGGAAGTATGGACGATGGACAAGATAGTTGAAGACTCAGCTTCGGGTATAACAGAAGTTCCCCTTAGATTTGGAAGTCTGGCCTCCCGGAAGCTTCTGACAGAAGCAAGAGAAAAGGAAAACTCGAGGAGGGAGAGAATGTTCGGGGGGGAAGACATGGGATAAAGAATGAAAGAGTTGCATGAGGGTAGTGCATGAGCATGCAAGGAGTAGAATGAATGTTTTGTGAGGAGAATAGGAAGCTTACCCATTGAGCTTGTGGTTGAATTTGGAGAAGAGAATACCTAGATATGAACTTGAGAAAAGAGGGTTGCAAGTTGGTGCTTGCTGGATAGAAACCAAAACTGATAAGGGGGGGTAGAATTGAGGGATTGTATAGTAGTGAAGGGAATCCCTAGTGGAGATTAAATCTAGTTGGGAAGGCATATGGGAAGTTGTCTTCTGTCAGTGAAGGAGAGTGGCCTTCACGTTAAAACCTAGAACTAGTGATCAATCTATTTGTTACCCTGGTGGTATCATGGCTTGGAATAGGGGTGGTATTCTATAGAAAGAACAAGTACATTAGAGCCTATGTTTGGGTGGAAAGACAATCACCCTTAGTAAGTTTGTTGATTGAATTTTATTTGGAAAGAAGATAAGTGTTCTCAATGTTCTTTGAAAAAATATGTATGATGAATGTTAACATTTACACTTCTAATTCTATGAGGATTTTGAATATGATGAATAAAATTTTGATTCTAGAATTTGTTTATATGTTGAACATAATTCATGGAAGGGAGAATACCCTTTGTTTCCATGTGTGAGAAACCCAAAATTCGGGGCCCGTAATGATCAGGGGATCAAATTTTGCTCAAAAATTAAAAGTGCTCGGAATCACTTCAAATCGGACGAGAGCGCAGGCCTCGTCGTTTTGAACCCAACGCAACTCGTTTCGTCTCAAACAGACGTCGGGAGCGAGATATATAGCAATCTGTTCGTCAAGTCAAACAGGCAAAAAAAAAATGATGTTGACTGTACAGTTCGTACAGTCTGACGTGGCAGGACCATACGAACGTACAAAAGTGACGTGGCAGAATCCGGTTGGTTGGCATGGTCGAATCAGGTGTCGACACGTGGTAGTTTTGTTGGTCAATGATTGGGTTCCACGTGGCCCAATCGTGGGCTGCCACGTGGCACCCTGGAATTGGCTGATTGGTTGTATGTAAAATGGATTGGAGTCCATGGGGTTCGACCCCCAGACCTCCCCACCGCATAAACCTTCACAAACATCTGCCCGACCATTACACCGCTCTTTGTTCCTTGTTACATAAGTGTGTTTAAATGTATTTGAATTCGCACTATGTATTGAATGGCGGGGGGGATGGGTCAGGGCTTAGCCCCGACCTGCGGTCATTTGTATTCACATGTGACCATACCATATATGGTATAGCCGACAGTTGGAATGCGCGGAGTTCATATTACATAACCCATGGTTTTGTTTCAAAGCATATGACTATAGTATAATATGTATGCGCGCGGTTGTAACCATTGGCGCGGGGTTTAACACTTAGCCACGGTTCCATGTCATACACCATATGCCCGCGACCTAGAGCGCGGAGGGAGTTACACGGTTTGGTAACAGTTTAACCACTTTTTGCCCATACGAGTGGTCACATGACCCATATGCCCAGGTGCCTAGGCGGTTAGGGGCTGGTGCGCCCTTAACCGTCCTACGGTTTGCACCGTTGGCGCGGTTTCGCCTGGTGCTGGGTTTTCATGCTTTATATTGTGTTTGAGCCAGGTTCAATGAAGAAGGGTGTAATTTGTAGATGCAGAGACAGCAAGCTTGAAGAGGGAGACTTCCAGGAGGCCTAACTTCTTCGTTTTTCGACCGATTGAGGTGTCGAAAGAGCCCAGACAGGGGTTTTTGGACGCTCTGAAGCCATTGGAGTAGTCGGTTTGTCAGTTTGAGAATTGTAAGACATGTTTTTGAGCACTTTGAGAAATTAATAATAATGATCCATTGGAAGCTGGACCAGGAGATGTAGCCCAAGAGAGGGGTGAACTCCTTTATCAAATTGTTGTGTTTATGTGCTTATATTCATTGATTATGTTGTTGTCTATGAGTATTTTACATAAGTAATCCTTTAATATATGTGTTGCAAACTGATCCTTTTGCTTTAAACACATAACATTTACATTGCAAATAATTTCAAGTATTTCAAGTCTTCTTCAATTTTAGATCAAGTTGGTATCAGAGCACTGGTTTTTGAAGACTTGATTGTTTGTAAGTTTTGTTTCTGATGCTCACAAGGTTGAAACTCACACGAGGAGAAGGTCAACTTATGGAGCCAAGTTCACATCCGACAAGGAGGAAGCATATTCATTCACCGCAAGTTTCAGGGAGACATTCACCAAGCATGGCTCATGCAGAAAGTCATGAACGTGTTCCTGCCGAAAATGAAGATCTCAAAGAGGCTGTCTTGGAGCTGAGAGAGATGATGAAGATCTTGATGGAAAGGAACATATTGTCGCAGGGTGAAGGCTCCAACCCTTCAATGCATAAGGGAGGGAGTGGTGACAAACCTCCAGACGGAAATAGAGGGAATGGTGCTTCTCCACCACCCTCTCCTCCATCATCATCATCTTCTTCTTCTTCTTCTTCTTCTTCTTCTACCAGTTCGAAACATCTTCCGAATTCTCCAAAGGGGCATGGTAAAAGTCCTTCGCAAATTCCTTCATTAAAGCTTGATATAAAATTTGAATTGCCAATATACAATGGAGAAGTTAATGCTGAGAAGTTAGATAATTGGATACATCAAATTGAAGTATATTGTAGAATACAAAAAATTCAAGATGATGAAACCAAAATTCAGCTTGCTTCATTAAGATTAGATGGTTCAACACTTATTTGGTGGGAATCTAAGACTCAGGAGGATATGAAAAAGCATGGAAAAATTTTGCTTTCTTGGAATGATTTCATTATCGCAATTAAAAAACAATTTTATCCATTGGAATATAAACAAAAGGCAACTATGGAATGGCAGAATTTTAGACAAGCTAAAGGACAGAATGTACAAAGTTTTACTCAAGAATTTAGGAGAAGAGCTTTGGTTTTGGGAGTTGATTTGTCTTCTCAGGAAACATTGCTCAAATATATTGGTGCTTTACATAGTTATTTGAGACATACTATACTCATGTTTAATCCTTCGAATCTAGATGAAGTTTGTGTACAGGCTACTCATTTGGAAGCAAGAGGAAGGAACAATACTCATGAGGGTTTCAAGAAGACATTCAGCCATGGAGACAAGGGAAAGAAGAAGTTCAAGGGCAATGGCAGGAAGAATGCTGCTGTGAATAAAGAGGGAGAAAAGTTCACATGTAATCATTGTTCAAAAGATGGCCATGATGAAGACCATTGTTGGAAGCTTCATCCTGAAAGAAGACCCAAAAATTTTGGTAACAACGACAAAGGTGATCCGGATTATTTTCGGCACGAAATGAGAGCGGAGATATAATAAGGAAATGCACAGAGATATCGTGGATATTCAATAATATAACAGAAATGTATCAAAGATGCAACCATAAACACAGATATACAGTAATACACGATTTCTATTAATGAAAGAAATGT
>ML785588.1:25194-37380 GCA_009831015.1 Picea engelmannii
TCTTCGACGCAAACGTCGCCATTTGAAGCATGTTTTGGCTATTTTCCCAAGTCGCCTTTAGATTTTATCTTTGGGAAAGATATTGTTGTTGATGGTCAATATGACATTGATAGGGCAGAGAAGTTCATTGAACAAATTCAGTCAATACATCAAGTGGTGCAAGGGTAGTTGGAAAAGAGTCAGGCCAAGTACAAGACGAGACATGGCAAGCATCGTGTTGATCACAGCTTCCAAGTTGGAGATGAATTTTGGCTTTACATCAACAAGGAGAGGCTTAAAGGAGAAGGTAAAAAGTTGAAACCGATTTGATATGGTCCTTTCAAGATTATCGACAAGATTGGTAACAATGCTTTTCGTTTAGATTTGCCTCCTTATATGCAGATGTATGTAGTTGTTAATGTTGAGAATTTGAAGTTGTATGAGCCTCCATTGATTGATGATCAAGGGGATCATATTCAGATTCCTTCCATAGATGATTTTTCTCCAAAGTATCTAACAGAACTGCAGGAAGACACCATCCTTGACAGGCGGATGCGAACTTCGAAACGAGGAAATGTGGAGTATCTACGAGTTGGTCTTAAAGGGACGAATCCAAGCAAGGCCAAGTGGATTGAGGTTGGAAGGGTGAGGGAACTTTACCCTCATCTTCACATAGACTGAAAATAGTCTTTTGGAGGTCCAAAAGATTCTCAATGGGGAGGTGTGATTAGGGGATCAAATTTTGCTCAAAAATTCAAAGTGCTCGAAATCACTTCAAACCAGACGAAAGCGTAGGCCTCGTCATTTCAAACCCAACGCAACTTGTTTTGTCTCAAACGGACGTCGGGAGCGAGAGATATAGAAATATGTTCGTCAAGTCAAACAGTTAAAAAAAAATGATGCCGACTGTACAGTGCGTACAGTCTGACGTGGCAGGACCGTACGACCGTACAGAAGTGATGTGGAAGAATCTGGTTGGTTGGCATGGTTGAATCAGGTGTTGACAAGTGGCAGTTTTGTTGGTCAATGATTGGGTGTCACGTGGCACCCCGGAATTGGCTGATTGGTTGTATGTAAAATGGATTAGAGTCCGTGGGGTTCGACCCCCGAACCTCCCCACCGCATAAACCTTCAAAAACATCCACCCGACCATTACACCACTCTTTGTTCCTTATTACATAAGTGTGTTTAAATGTATTTGAATTCGCACTATGTATTGAATGGCAGGGGGGAAGGGTCGGGGCTTAGCCCCGACCCGCGGTCATTTGTATTCACATGTGACCATACCATATATGGTATAGCTGACAGTTGGAATGCGCGGAGTTCATATTACATAACCCATGGTTTTGTTTCAAAACATATGACTATAGTATAATATGTATGCGCGCGGTTGTAACCGTTGGCGCGGGGTTTAACACTTAGCCATGGTTCCATGTCATACACCATATGCCCGCGACCTAGAGCGCGGAGGGAGTTACACGGTTTGGTAACGGTTTAACCACTTTTTGCCCATACGAGTGGTCACATGACCCATATGCCCAGGTGCCTAGGCGGTTAGGGGCTGGCGCACCCTTAACCGTCCTACGGTTTGCACCGTTGGCGCGGTTGCACCCGGTGCTGGGTTTTCACGCTTTATATTGTGTATGAGCCATGTTCAATGAAGAAGGGTGCAATTTGTAGATGCAGAGACAACAAGCTTGAAGAGGGAGACTTCCAGGAGGCCTAACTTCTTCGTTTTTCGACCGATTGAGGTGCCGAAAGAGCCCATATAGGGGTTTTTGGACGCTCTGAAACCATTGGAGCAGTCAGTTTGTCAGTTTGAGCATTGTAATACATGCTTTTGAGCACTTTGAGCAATTAATAATAATGATCCATTGGAAGCTGGACCAGGAGATGTAGCCCAAGAGAGGGGTGAACTCCTTTATCAAATTGTTGTGTTTATGTGCTTATATTCATTGATTATGCTGTTGTCTATGAGTATTTTACATAAGTAATCCTTTAATCTATGTGTTGCAAACTGATCCTTTTGCTTTAAACACATAACATTTACATTGCAAATAATTTCAAGTAGTTCAAGTCTTCTTCAATTTTAGATCACGTAACCCCATGACCTCCCTATTCTTTGAAATGGAAGGTTTGTAAGATCTAAAATCATGGATTTGGGTAAGGTTGTTGGTAGGATTACTTTTGTTGCTAAGGGAACGAGAAATCTTGTAATCCCTTGGCTTGAATAGTTGTGAGAAACATAAGAGAGGTGAATATTTTATTCACCTTGGGAATGACATTATTCCATCGATTTTTCATTTCCTGAGTCATGGCAAGGGCCATGCTAGGCTTAGAATTCTTGCCTCATAAACCTATGTGTCAACCTGAGGCAACTCGAAACGTAGATTGGATGAGAAGAGTAGATCTTGACCATTCATCAAAAGTTGGGGAGTTGGAAGGATACATAGATGACATAAGGCTTAGCCGCATGCATGAGCTCGAGAGGTTGCGAGCCATTGATTTACAACGATATTGATCGTTCATTTAAGATCAACATTCAGAAGAAGCCTTTAGGAAAGGATCGTTCGGAAAGATGTGCAAGAATGGAGTGGTTGACATTTCGATAGAGAGAAAACTCGAAGGCATGAGCATGAAAGGGGCATGAACTATTGATCATTCATAGAGTCAAACCAAAAATACTTGAGCCCCGATTTCACCATGGACCTAGTCCATTGAAACCCATCAAAGTCTATGATACTTGGTAACTGTCATGCGATTTGAGACTCTGCAAAGATATGGACCAATGGATCAGGGAATCATCATCCATAAGATCCATCAGAAAACTTCTTATAGGAAGGATCCATTCAAAGGGTATTTTGGATTAATGGTGTTTCAGAATGAGTGTCTCCGACTGATGCAGGAGAATTGCCTTCAAAGTCAAAGATGCAAGCGTGGAGGCAGGGATATGACATCTCAACATGATAGAATTTCAAATCAACATTTAATTCAGAAGGAAAACTAGTTGTTGAGATCTTTTGGAAACAATGTTTTTTAATATATCTTGTTTGTAAAGTCTTATACGACTGTAAGGAGTTACCGATAGAGAGTGGGAGCCCTTATCGGGTAATAACTGATAGTTACTGTAATAGGACAAAGTAGGTAACCTCTAGAACCTGATAGGATAGGTTGCAGATAGGACGAAGAAGATCTCAAGGAGCCACTCCTTAGATAGCTTTGTTGTTTTTTCATTGTAAGAGATAAGAGACAAGATCTTAGGGAGAGAAAAGAAGAGTAGAGTAGCAGAGTAGAAGAAAGACACAGTGAAGAACTGTAATACTATGTAACTTTATTTCATGAATGAATAGAGCAGACATAATTGTTTTGATTCCTTGGACAATGTTCATTATGATGTGTGATTGAATGAATGATATATTTTGTATGCGCTTTAGTTCATTTTTGTTTATGTATGGTTTTTAGAATTGATCATATGAATTTGTGATGAAACTGGATAAGTTTCAATTGTTTCTCTTCTGAAACTCGTATGCAAGGTGTGCACATTGTACGCAAGGAGTGCGTCGACAGAGTCTTAAATTGACTCAGAAGAGTTCTGAAGGAACAATGGGAACTTAGACCAAGTGCAAGGAGTGTACAACGTCAAGGAGCGACTAAGTGCCGAAGAACCAGAACAGAGGAGAGCAAGGAGTGTGGGAAGAATTTCTTCCAAAGAAATCCTTCGATCTGAGTTTGTCGAGAGACCAAGAACGCAAGGAGTGCGTGGGAGATCAAAATCCTCAAGGGGATCAAGCTCAGAAGAGATAGCAAGGATAAATCTTCGGAGGAGGGTGAAGCTCTGAAGGCTTCATGAATTATCGATCAAGAGTTGTCTAGGAGGGAGAAGGATCGTTCCAGACCATTGGATCTGGATAAGGTGTGCAAGTTTTAAGTCTCTTGAAGCGCAGAGGAGAGAGGACTGTCAAAGTCCCGAAGTAATTTGGGACCGTCCATTGTCAAGGAGGACAGGTGGCGCAAGATCCACAACTCTGGAAGTTCGTGGACAAGGAGGAGTTGAAATAGCCGAAGTAAATATGGACTGTCATATCCAAAGGGACACGTGGCGACAGATCGTGAGCTTCAGATAAATGCATTTGGGTTTTAGTTGAGAGTTGAAACTTCTGAAACATAAAGTCCGAAGTGAATCTGGACCGTCAGATCCAAAGGACACGTGACATAAATTTGTGGACTCTAGGTAAAGACCTGAAGTAAATCATTGCCATCAGATTAAGGGGGAGACGCAGTGCAAACCCGTGGATTCCGGGTAAAGACCCGAAGTAAATCTCAGTCATTCAATTCAAGAGGACACGTGGCAGAAATCCGTCCACTTAAAGGGAAAGTGAAAGTTGAGAATTGAGTTTTCCAAAGTCCGAAGACTCGAAGGGATCACATCCGTCGATCTGTGGAAGACACACGTCAGTGGATCACAAGCTTCGGATAAAAGCAATTGGGGGAAGATGAGAGTTGAGAGTTGAGATTTACGAAGTCCGAAATCCAGACATGGTTAGAGTCGTCAATTGAGGAGGACACGTGGGAGGAGATCTGTCATTGCAAAGAAAGTAAGGTTTGAGAGTTGAAAACTCTGAAACCCGAATCGCGAAGAAAATCATGACCGTTGATTTGAAAGGGGTAGATCTGATTCGTTGATTTGAAAGGGGCATATCTGAGTCGTTGATCAAGAGGCCTCATCCGATATCGCGAGATCAACGATCACGATCAATTGCGGGGTTAGAAGATGCTCAAGTTTTTAAAATCTAAGAGTAGGCCGCAATTGAAACCACGGTATTGCAAAAGGGATGTGTGGTGATTGATGGTGAATTGCTGGGAGAAAAGCGGTGTGGTATAAAATCACTTTTTCCCACCTTGCAATCATGTGTTTATGTGAGTTCATATCCCAAGGTCACATCCAAGAATGCGTTAGTGGAAAAGGGGCTAGCATCTGAAACACTATAGTTCAACAATGCGAAGGGAGAGGTTGTGGGTGCCATAGGACCTGCGCCAAAAGGCCGAAAGATCCATTGTTCAATTACAGAGTGAGACCATCAAGGTTTCATAGAGACGATTTGGCTAATCATAGAATCGAAGATCCTTGACCGGGAGGTCATGTAGCCCGAAGGAGAGTAGGGGGGTTGCATCAGGTGGTATCAATGTTATTAAATGTTTTTGCAGACAACAGAAAAAGGAGAAAGGAGATAAATTGATATCATTAGTGGTATCAAGAGTTGATTGTGTTTATAGACATTAGAAGGAGAGGCAGTGGAATCATGCCACCCAGAAGATGCAGAGCAAATCCATAAATGGAAGAAGAAATGAGGTGACTCAGAATGAGACTGGACGCCATGGAAACAATGTAGAGGAGAGCACTAGACACTAGAGATATCAGTGAAGTTGAAAGCGAAGAGATAGAGGTCGAAGAAGATGTACAGAGGATGTTGCAGAAGACCTCTTATTGAAAGTTGTTTCAAGAATAGGAGCCAGAGAAAAAAATAGAGGTACCAATGTATGAAGGAAATTTAGAAGTTGAAGAATTGTTGGATTGGGTAAGAGCTACGGACAATTACTTCGATTACGAAGAAGACAAGATGGTGTAGCATGCAGTGACAAGACCTAAAGGGTCATGCAACACTATGGTGGGACGAACTGCAAGTTGATCACAGATGCAAGGGCAAGAAAAAAATTAAAAGTTGGGATAGGATGGTAGCCAAGCTAAAAGAAAAATTTATCCCGAAGGACTATCAAATCAATATGTTCATAATATTGCAGAACCTAAGACAAAAAATCTTATGAGTGAAGGAAGACACTGAGGAATTTTATAGATTGAACATCAGGGCTGGACAGAAAGAGAACGACGATGAAAAAACAACCAGGTATATCAATGGAATAAGATATGAAATACAAGAGTCTGTTAGTAAAGTCGAGGATGCTTATCAAGCAGCCCTAGAAGCTGAAGAGAAATTGGCCAGAAAGCAAAGCCAACGAAATAGAGGAGGAAATTCAAGCAGAGTTAAGGGAACTAACAAAGAGAAGTCCCAAAAACCAAATCATGAATCTGGAAAGCAGCATAATCACCCTGAGAAAGGTGGAAGTTCTAGAGAAGTGAAACATGGAGGAAGAAGCTATTTTCCTAGAGGAAGAGGAAGAGCCAGATGAGGCGAAGTTAGATGTTATGTCTGTGGAAAGACATGGCACATGTCTTGGGAATGCCCAGAGAGGAAGAAAGACACAAAAGGAGGAGAAGCACACATTTCTGAAGCACAAAAGCATGTGGAAGCAGAAGCAGTAGAAGGAGGAAAGAACCTCATGATGAGAAAAGTTATTCTTAAACCAGAGAAGGAGGTAGAGGAACCAGTTCAGTGAACAAGTTTGTTCAGAACTTCTTGCAAGACATAAGACAAATTTTGCAATATGATCATAGATAGTGGGAGCATTGACAATCTAGTATCCACAAAGATGGTGGAGAAACTGGAATTAAAGACTATTGCACATCCAAACCCATACAAGGTATCATGGTTGTAGAAAGGACATCAAGTAATGGTAAGTCAACAATGCCAAGTTGAATTTAAAATAGGAGTTTATAGGGATGAAATATTATGTGATGTAATTCCTATGGATGGATGTCATATTTTATTGGGGAGACCATGGAAGTTTGACCGGAAAGTTATGCATGATGGGAGAAAAAATACTTCTACCTTAGAAAAGAATGGTAGGACACTTATGTTGTTGCCAATAGAAGACAGAGAGAAAAAGAGGGAAACTAGTTCAAGTATACTTCTCATGAGTGGGAAGGAACTCTTGAATGAAGTCAAGAAGGAGCAAGAGATGCAGTTTTTTATAGTGAAGAAGCCAAGAGTTATCCTTACAAATAATTCTGTGGAGGATTTACCTGAAGAAATCTAGGAACTGTTAGAAAACTTTGTTGACATAGTAGTGGATGAGTTACCTCACTCATTGTCGCCCATTAGGAGTATAAGCCATCATATTGACCTTATTCCAGGAGTATAAGCCATCATAAGACATTTCCACTGTTGAGAAATTCATACTATTGGCTGAGCATGAGGGCAGAGGTGAAAATTTTTGTGAACAAATGCAGAATTTGCCAATATACAAAAAGAGGACAACAGAACACTAGTTTGTATCATCCATTACCAATTCCAGAAAGGCCATGGGATGTAATCAATATGGATTTTATATTGGGATTGCCTAGAAACCAAAAAGGGAGTGATTCCATATTTGTTGTGGTGGACAAATTTTCAAAGATGACACATTTCATACCATGCCAGAAGACAAACGATGCTACACATATAGCCAATCTGTTTTTCAGAGAAGTGGTGAGACTACATGGATTGCCTAGGAGCATAGTCTCAGACATGGACACCAAATTTGTAGGACACTTTTGGAGGAATCTATGGAAGAGGTTGGGGACAAACGTGTCCTTTAGTTCAACATATCATCCTCAGAAAGATGGACAGACTAAATTAGTAAACAAGAGTCTAGGAAAATTGTTAAGAATTTTAGTCACTAAGCAAGGTCGTCAATGGGATCAGATTCTTACACAAGCAAAATTTGCATTTAACAATTCAGTGAAGAGGAGAACAGGAAAAAGTCCATTTCAAATTGTGTATGGTATACAACCAAGAGGGATTATAGAGTTGAGAGATCTAAATCAAGATGAATTCAGAAGTGTTGGCACAAAATATTTTGCAATAGAAATGCAAAAACTCCATGACAGAGTCAAAAAACAACTACAAGACAACAACCTGAAATATAAGAACAAAGTTGATCATAAGAGGAGAGAAGTTCAATTCGAAGTGGGAGATGAAGTTTTAAATCATTTGAGAAAGGAAAGGTTTCCAAGGGGAACATATAACAACTTGAAAATGAAGAAGATAGGACCATGTAGGATTCTCAAAAAATTTACTCCCAATGCTTATGAAATTGGGTTGCCAGACAATGTTGGGATATCACTGATATTCAATTTTGCAGACTTGTATTCTTACAGGAGAGATGATGCAGGAGAACCAAATGATCATAAATAAGTTCAGTGGGAAGAAAAATTTCCCACAACAGAAAAACCTCAGATGGAGAAAATCATAGAATAGAGAGTTGGAAAGAAGACCAAGAGGAATACATATCCTGAATACTTAGTGAAGTGGAAAGATCATCCAGTGGAAGAATCAAGTTGGGTCACTGAACCAGATATTTTGAAGCATGGAAAAACAATGCAGGAGATCATGGACATGATTCCATGAATATTTTAGCTAGAGGAGTATGATGCGGGAGCATCGCCTTGAAAGTCAAAGACGCAAGCGTGGAGGCAGGGATATGACATCTCAGCATGACATAGTTTCAAATCAACATTTAGTTCAGAAGGAAAATGAGTTGTTGAGATATTTTGGAAACAACATTTTTTAATATATATTGTTTGTAAATTCTTATACGACTGTAAGGAGTTACAGATAGGGAGTGGGAGCCCTTATCGAGTAATAACTGATAGTTATTGTAATAGGACAAAGTAGGTAACCGCTAGAACCTGATAGGATAGGTTGTAGACAGGATGGAGAAGAGCTAAAGGAGCCACTCCTTAGATAGCTTTGTTTTTTTTGTATTGTAAGAGATAAGAGATAAGAGATTAGGGAGAGCATAAAAGAGTAGAGTAGCAAAGTAGAAGAAATACGCAGTGAAGAAATGTAATACTAATGAATAGAGAAGACATAATTGTTCCAATTCTTTGGACAATGTTCATTATGATGTGTGATTGAATGAATGATATATTTTGTATGTGATTTAGTTCATTTTCATTAATGTATGGTTGTTAGAATTGATCATATGAATTTGTGACGAAACTGGATAAGTTTCAATTGTTTCTCTTCTGAAACTCGTATGCAAGGTGTGCACATCGTATGCAAGGAGTGTGTCGGCAGAATCTTAAATTGACTCAGAAGAGTTCATAAGGAACAATGAGAAATTAGACCAAGTGCAAAGAGTGCATAGAGTCAAGGAGTGACTAATTGTCAAAGAACCAAAATAGAGGAGCGCAAGGAGTGCGGGGAGAATTTTTTCCAAAGAAATCCTTCGATCTAAGTTTGTCAAGAGCCCTGGAATGCAAGGAGTGTGTGGGAGATCAAAATCCTCAAGGGGATCAAGCTCAGAAGAGATAGCGAGGAGAAATATTTGGAGGAGGGTGAAGCTCTGAAGGCTTCACGAATTATCGATCAAGAGTTGTCCAGGAGGGAGCGATATCATTCCAATCCATTGGATCTGGATAAGGTGTGCGAGATTTAAGTCTCTTGAAGCGCAGAGGAGAGAGAACTATCAAAGTCCCGAAGTAATTTGGGACCATCCATCGTCATGGAGGAAAGGTGGCACAAGATCCACAACTCCGAAAGTTCATGGATAAGGAGGAGGTGAAATAGCCGAAGTAAATCTGGACCGTCGGATCTAGAGGGACACATGGCGACAGATCACGAGCTTTGGATAAATGAATTTGGGTTTCAGTTGAGAGTTGAAACTTTTGAAACCCGAAGTTTGAGTGAATCTGGACCGTCAGATCCATAGGACACGCGGCATAAATCTATGGACTCCGGGTAAAGACCTGAAGTAAATCATAGACGTCAGATTAAGGGGGACACACAGTGCAAACCCGTGGACTACGGGTAAAGACTCGAAGTAAATCTCAACCGTCTGATTCAAAAGGACACGCGGCAGAAATTTGCACACTTCGAGGGAAAGTGAAAGTTGAGAATTGAGTTTTCTGAAGTCCAAAAACCCCAAGGGATCGAAATCGTCGATCTGCGGAAGACACACATTAGTGGATCGCAAGCTTCGGATAAAAGAAATTGGGGGAAGATGAGAGTTGAGAGTTGAGATTTCTGAAGTCTGAAATCCAGAAATGGTTAGAGCCGTCGATTGAGGATGACACGTTGTAGGAGATTTGTCATTGTGGAGAAAGTAAGGTTTGAGAGTTGAAAACTCCGAAACCCGAATCGCGAAGCAAATCACGACCATTGATTTGAAAGGGGTACATCTGATCCATTGATTTGAAAGGGGAAGATTTGAGCTGTTGATCAAGAGGCCTCATCCGAGATCGCAAGATTAACAGTCACACTCAATTGTGGGTTCAGAAGATGATCGATTTTTAAAAATCTAAGAGCGGGCCGCAATTGAAACCATGGTATTACAAAAGGGACGTGTGGCGATTGATGGTGAATTGCGAGGAGAAAAGTGGTGTGGTCTAAAACCACTTTTGGCCACCCCGCAATCACATGTTTACATGAGGTCATAGCCCAAGGTCACATCTAGGAAGGGGCTAGTGGAAAAGGGGCTAGCGCCTGAAACACGATAGTTCAGCAGTGCGAAGAGAGAGGTTGTGGGTGCCATCGGACCTGCACCAAAAGGTCGAAAGAGCCTGTGTTCAATTAAAAAGTGAGACCATCAAGGTTTCAAAGAGTCGATTGGCTCACAAAATTGAAGATCCTTGATCGGGAGGTCGCGTAGTCCGAAGGAGAATAGGGGGGTTGCATCACTGACCTACTAAAGGTCGCACACATTTTTAGACCAAAAGGATCTAGGTTGTCAAATTGATTAAATCATGAATGTCAATTCAATCGAAGTCAGGAGACTCTGTTAAGGATTGATTGGTTTGGTAAACCCAAGAGGATATGGACTATAGATCATAATAAATCATGTCTATTGGATCCAGTAGACTTTGGGACCATCAGTTAACCATCATGTAGTTTAGGAAATGGGGGATTTTGCGAAAATCCGTTAGATCCTGCGGGAAATGGGGGATTTTGAGAAAATTCGTTAGATCCCGCGAGAAATGGGGGATTTTGAGAAAATTCGTTAGATCCCGCGAGAATTGGGGGATTTTTAGAAAATCCATTTGGAAAGATTTGTGGAGGCTTGTGTTTTGAGTGGGTTAATTTGATTGACTAACTCTCCCACATCTCCAATTTTGAAAGGAATGGGGACCGTCGATTTTGATCAATTTTGACTGTTCACTGCTACCGAGACCCAGGATTTATTTGTTGGGTTTTGTGTTGTGGTTTTGGTCTGTTTTCCCCTAGTTTCGAACCTAGTGTGTGCCACATCCACCACTATGTCACCTACCATATCAATACACACATGCCTACCTTGTCAGTTGGTACATATGATGAGGATCAATGTGGTTTCCATGTGGAGGTTAGGAAGATATTGGGTGGGGAAAGACTTGAAATCTTTGAGAGATCATAACTTATAATCATTGGAAAGCTCTAAAGGAGTATATTTCTTATAAGGGTTTATATGTGAGAAAGAAGTTGGGTGTTGAAGAGGAAATTTTGGCATCCCACCAACCTAAGTAATTGTTAGGGGGTCGAGTGTGTTACATAGTGGTATAAGAGTAGAGTTCAAACTCTAGGTCTGAGTGGGCCAAAAAACGTTAAATGATTTGTATGATAAAAGATAAAAATATCTCGTTGAAGTCTTGTTTATTGTTTTTTCATTGGATAGTTGTAGTCTAGATGCACAAATTTTTGAAACGTAAACTTTTAGTTTCATTTGGGGTATGCACATTAGGAAATTTTTGTCATTTACCCTATCTTGAAAATGAGAGTAATCACTAAAAATAGAGTTTCGAGTGTGCTTGACAACAAGGTTAGAGTCCTATAATTGGACAGTTGTGGGTCAATAAGACCCCACTGAGGCCAAGTGTTGTATACTTTTCTGGTTTTTTATAATAAACTAATAATGACCTATTGTTTCAACACATAGAAGATACTGAGAAGAGAAGAAACACAACAAGAGTCTGGCACAACTAGGAAATGGAATAAACTTCATAAATTAGGGATGAGGAATCATATGAGAGGAGGGACATAGAGACCCCTCCAGATTTGGAAGAAACTATAAGAAGCACAAAGGCATAATTGAGAAGTTACAGGGCTAACAATGCAAATCTCATTAGACCATAGAAGAAGAATACAAAGCTAAATGTACTACTACTACAAAGTTTGTATGAAATCCAAAAGCACCTGCAACAAGGACCAATCGCCAACAATACATGAAGAAAAAAGTCTGAGAAGTGGCATAACCCATCAAAGATTCAAAACCATGGGCTACCCCACTCTTCCATCTTTCTCTCTTTACATCTCCCCCCGCCCCCTCTCTCTCTCCCCCTCTCTCTTTACCTTTCTC
>ML785588.1:45433-59953 GCA_009831015.1 Picea engelmannii
TCCGTACTTTGCAATTAATGAGTGAGGCGAGGTTTCAACCACCCTCTCTCTTCTTCATTCATACCCAGCAGGTACCGGGATTTAGATCACGTCAAATCGGCGTCTGGAGAACACAGTGCCCCCTCCCTCTGAAACTCAATTCGGCGCTTTTAGCCTCCCTTTTGTACAGAACGATAAATGCTAGCGCCCATCCTCCAGGCCTGCTCCTTGTGACCAGACGCCGAAACCAGGGGCCTGATTATGGGCTCTTTCGGCACTTCGAGATTCGAGGTTTCGAGAGGTGAAATGACGAGGAGCGCTTACTCCTCGAATTCCCGAATGCTGACATGGCACGGATGTGCGCCGCGTGTCCTTAAGATAAACGGATAAGGTAGCATCCGCTATTTAAAAGGGGGCCCACTTCATCCACAGGCTCGCTTGACGTGACCTGGTGCTAAGACCGTGGGCTCGGCTCCGAAGGTTCTTTCGACGTTTCGCCGATCGACGATTTCAGCTGTAAAGAATGGGAGGCTCCTTGTCTCCCAAAACACCGATCCCCGATACGCCGACTGGCCGCCACCTGTCCCAATTGGATCAGATGACCCAAACTTGCCCTGAACTATGGGCGCTACCCTTCGTGCTAAATCCCGGGCAACTTGACAGCCCCGAAAACCCGATGACCGTCGATCTACTTCGTCAATTGATCCTTGCCGTTGAAATCAGACTGCTCGCTCGCTTGATTTTAAGCCCAAAATGGACTTCTTCTGTGAGTTGCGCTCGGCGCTTATGGCTGCGGTCCTTGAATAAAACACATCCGACCGGATTTCAAACCCCACTTCTATGCGTTTACACCAGAGGCCTAAAATCAGAGAGGAGAATACCCCTATACAAGAAATGTTGCTAACACATATAATTTATGTTCATATAATATTGATGAAGATAATTATCAAACTTGAAATTACAATTTCTACCAATATCCTTATGATATCTTAAATATTCTTCTAAATTAATAAATGAACAAACTCAATCCATCACATTCTTTCCAAATCTAATAAAAAGTTTATATATATATATATATTATTAATTTTTTTTTAATCTATTTATCAACTCATTTCTAAAACTTTTTCATATAATTTATTTCCTTTAATATATCAATTAACATCAATTCACTCCTCTAAACACAAATCCACAACTTAACATACCTTCACCCATCTAAATTCAAATCCATAAACAAAAATTACAAATGATTGCAAAACAATGATTGTGAACCAAAATACAATTAAATGAGATAGAATCGTGGCAATCCATTAAATTTTTAACATCATTAATTAGTAAATTAATTTTCAAATGTCACAAATATCAAAAATAAAAAAATAAAATACACTATGGAAAATTAAGCCCCATCAAATTCGATGGACCAATAGATAATTTGATTTTAGAAATTAAAATATTCACAATTTCTTTTGATTATTTAAAATATATAAGTTTAATATAATTATACACAAAACTTTGGATATCCTTTAAAATATGAGCTAACTAAAACAAAGTCAACCTACTTTGTTTTTTACCAAAAGCTATAGTCCTTGGCAAGGCATGGACTAAAACAATAGCGATATAGGAACATTTCATGGTACTCAAAAATGGATTATGGTTGTATGCTCTGTAGGAAATGACATACTTGATTCTAAGACGATTATCAATACGACTCCATGGATTGTTATAATTGTAGCGACCACATTCAACTAGGAATTCCCTTCAAATGCTATCTTATCTTGGATAATGGAAATATTCTTAAAATCAGAATAATGAAAAATGAACTTTAAATCTCACTTTATTGCCTATTACATTCCGCACATCACAAAGATTCAAAAGATTATACATTATAAATCACTTTTCTTATTTTGAAAGTGATAATCTTATGCTAATTACTCATGGTATGGGAGAATATTTGGTAAATATAAAGTTAAGCACTTTTCTCATTTTGGAAGTGGGGGAATATTTGGTAAATATAAAGTTAAGCACTTTTCTCATTTTGGAAGTGGGAGAATATTTGGTAAATATAAAGTTAAGCACTTTTCTCATTTTGGAAGTGATAATCTTATGCTAGTTACTCATGGTCTCGGATAATATTTGGTAAGATTTATACTCCATGCATTTATGGGAAGGTAATTAACTTTTAGAATCTCTACAATTGAGACAATGAATTACATTAATTTTTTTACATTGAATTGACTTTGCTATGTGGGATAATATACAATGTAGGGATTTGATTATTTTAGTTTTCTTAGGGAGGGTATTCCAGAGAAGGGTATTTCACAACAATTGTCTTCAAAGTCTTTTGATCTCCTATGTTATTAGATGAATAATTATGTACTTATGATGGTTTATTGTTGAAAACCTAGCTTCATGCACTATAAATACCGAATCGACAAATGTCTAGATATTTTTCCTTTTATTCTGAAACATAGTGTGTATTTATGAATTTAGTAATGGTCAAATCTAGATGTCAATTATGAAATTATATGTACCTCGAGCATGTTTCCTTTTACAATGGATCAAAGCTTCCTTGTTTTCTAGCCTCTGTAGTCTAATCTATATCACCTATTGGATTGAACTATCTGGGAAACTTGTGGATGATTTATGGTTTTTCTTAGATTTAGATTCATATGATTTATATATAATTTGGATTTTGACATTGTACGGTGTTATTGCTACTTTTAGTGTCTCTTACTAGATTGATTAGATTGTGTCTATTAAATTCCCAGCCTTAAATGGGTCGCTGGTTAGATTAATAGGATTATGTCGTTGCAATTCCAAACCTTAAAACACATTGCATCGGGCTACTTGAATAGCTAAATGGGTCATTGGTTAGGATAATTGGATTGTGTCACTACAATTCCCAACCTTAAGAAACATTGTTTTGGGTTGCTACTCTCATGGATCGATGATCTTTTATCTACCTATTTTCTATTGTTGTGTTTTCCACCATCCATCCCACATCTATACCAATCCCAATAGTCATCACGTCCCAAGAAGAAAATTCTTATCTTCACTAGTGTGTTTTCTGGGGAGGAACTTTTTGGAAGCACATATATTTAAATGTGAATACTGTGAGAGTTTTCAAAGAACATTCTATGTTATTGTAGGTGTTGGGACATGTGTGTTATACATTTTGCAGTCCTGTGATAAAGTAGTTATCTCAATGAATGTTGAGTACTAGTGGGTAATAAATACTAACTAGTGGTAGGAAATGAATGCTAAGAAAGAACAGTTAGACAATTAATTGTTGATCATTTCCAACAAATAGAATTGGGAAATCATAAATGGTTCGTAAGATTGAGAGTCATAAATGGTTTGTAAGATTGAGAGTTTTTAACTCACAGTTATGTTGAAGTTCCTTTAGAACCTTTATGACGTTGAATACTCCTATTGAGAGAACACACTCTCTGTAATATATTGTAACCATTTGTTAGTCATTGAATAATACATTCACTGTGCTTTGGAGTGTGGAAGTTTTCTCTTGAAAGAGTTTTCCCTAGGAAATCACTATTTAATGGTTGTATGTTTTTGTGTTGTTTATTACTGAAAATGTGTTGATTTAGTTTTCTGCACATTCTTCTCTGATTGATTAGTGTAGGAATAATATTTTGTACCTTTCATTTGATATCAGATCTTGATCACCCTGAATCCAATGTGTTAAAAATGAGGGTTATTTTATATAATATTGGTTCAAGTAGGAGCTCGCATAAAAGGAAATATTGTCGCGGGGAAATGATGAGGACATCTAGATTATAAATGGGGAAATATTAATGAAACCAACCTTGAGCCATGAAAGCTCAAGATGGAGGATTTGCTCATAGATTGAGATCTATGGGTTGTAGTATCTGGAACAAAAATTGTTGATATATGAAAGATGAAGAGTGGGTCATGTTGGAGAGAAAAACAAAATCTTTATCAGACTTATTTAATCCAATTCGTTGTTATTGAATTTTTTTTAATAAAAAACCAAAGAAAATTTCTAGAACAAGTTGGGGGATTTGTAGCAAGATAAGTCCCTACTTAATAAACTTTTTCTATGGGAAAATTTGTTTTCCTTGAGAGTGGGTGATAATGATTCTCTAGCTGAGCATCGAATTGCTTGCGATTTCTTTTCACCTTAAAAATCAATACCACAGATCTCCCACTGTAACAAGGCTTACCACAGTCCTGAGCCAAACCCTTGACCACAAAGGTGTCCCCCTGAAGCCAACAAAGCTCTGCTACCAAATGCAGATTTTAACCTTGTACAATATCTACTGCAAACATATATTCAATAAAAGAATAGAAAGGATACAATGGAAAATACAAACATCATATATTTTTCCCTTGTAAACCCAAACTGGGAAAACCAACATATTCTATATTCATTCATGGTGATACATTGTTTACAATACAATATACATATATGAGCCAATGACATACAAAACCCTAACCCAATGACTTGGATTAGTCAACAACCCTAATTCCTTAACCGAAAATAGAAAACCATCATCAAAGAAACCATGTACCGAAAAACCACCTAAAATATGTGACACATTTTCCAAGCTAAAAAAATATGTGACACTACTACTAATGTAAAGAATATAACACATACCCAACATTTAATACTATTGTGACCCAATTGATTTCAATGGGAGTTAAGACATATGCGAAGGATTGTTGTACGACCCTTTTGTGTTATTTGTCAAATTCATGGCACACCTGGTAATGACCATTTAAAGCATTGTAAAGAACTTGGTACTTGATGAGGTCATGTATTTTTTACTCTCAAAGGAGGTGAGGCAAAAAACTTATGAATCCACCAATGAGGCCTTGGTTGTTCACAAAAGATCGAAGGAGAAAATAAAGAAGAGGGAAAAAGGAAGATCTAAATATCGTGGCAAATTTAAGTCTCCTAGAAATTCCAAGGAAAAATGTTGGAATTGTAGAGTAGTAGGGCATTTCAAAAGAGATTGCAAGGAAGAGAAAAAAAAAAGAATAAGAAGAAAAAAATGATTTAGATGATGAGTCTAAATAATTTTCTCGAGAGGACGAAGGAGTTTCCTTTGTTATAGCTTTGGAAACCCATGCAAGTCAAAGTGCATGGTTGATAGACTTTGGATCTTCCATCCATATGAATTCCCATTGGCACTGATTTACAGAGTATGGAAAATATGATGGTGGAATGGTATACCTCAATGACGACTCTCCTCTCAACATAGTTGGTCATGGTAGATTCTTGATCATATTCCCTAATGATAGAGTGAAGGGGATCAATGGAGTTTTACACATTTTGAATTTGGCACAAAACCTACTATCAATAAGAAAACTTAATGATGCAAATGTGTAGGCCGTTCTCTCTAAAAAACGATATAAGATGGTATGATAATCCATTGGGATAACTACAAGTATAGTTCTTGTGGGTAGTCTATTATAGCTTGATATGTGCACCACCACACCATTCATTGTAATAGTTCTTCAATTTATGTATTGAAGAGATTAATAATCTACACCTTCAAAATCAAACCATATATCTACTTTTGATGGTCATTCTTTCTAGGTACCTAGACGAGTTCTTGCTTTAGAAATAAATTACCTGTAGAGAGGACAATGCAATGACACCAAATATTTGGACATATATGTAAAAGGGGCCTATGGGCCTTGAAAAACATAAATCTTGTTGATGGATTGAATTATTTTTCTTTGGAATTTGATTTTTACGAGCATTGCATATATCGAAAATAAAATCATGTTCAATTTTATTCTAGTTCTCACAAATCTTCTGGTTTATTGGACTTAATTCACACTGATGTATTTGGTTATGTTAAAGTTCCTTCATTTTATAAGTATCTGTATTATGTGTAATTCATTGATGGTTATTCTAGAAGGACATGGTTATATTTTCTCAGATCTAAATCTATGGTTGTTAGTTAGTCTAAGGATTTTAAAGCTCTCTCATAAAATCAGACTCATAGGAAGATTAAGGTGTTCGGGACTTAAAATGACAATGAATTTTGTTTTGGAAAGTTAGATAAGTATTGTAAGAAGAATTACATTGAAATACATAAAATAACTCCATATACCCTTAGTAGAATGGAGTTGTCGAATGGATGAATATGATACTAATGGAGAGATCTAGGAGTATGTTTAGTGTAGTTGAATTAGAGATGAAGTTCTGTAAAGAAGTAATTTCTATTGCATGTTCCCTTATTAATCATTAACTCTTGTGGATAAGGCCCCTATGGAGGTATGGATAGGTAAGAATATCTCACTTTAGCATATTCATTCTTTTGGTTGTGAGGTACAATCTCATGTACCTAAGGAGAAGTGGTCAAAGTTGGATAACAAGGAAATGAAATGTATCTTCATTGGATATGGCACTAGTGTGAAAGGGTACCAACTTTGGGATCATGTGGTTAAGAAATTTTTATATAGTAGGAATGTTATTTTCGGAGAATTTAAGCCTTCTCCATTGTCTTGCAAGTAGAAGAGGATGAGAAAAAGTTAGTTTTCAACTATTTCCCAAGCCCAAGAAAGTTGAACTAGAGAATGGACAATAAGTTCATGATGGACTAGTTGAAGAGGATGATTCATAGAGTTGAGAAGAGGAGGAATATCTCCACCTTAAACTTTAAAATTGTCCACTTGGAAAAGAAGGAAAACAAACATGTATAATTATAGTCCGTCTTATATATATATATATATATATATATATATATATATATATATATATATATAATCTACTAACATTGATGAGCCTATAAATGTGAAAGAGGCAATGGAGATGGAAGATAAGGAGTCTTGAATATTGACCATGCATGAGGAGATGTTTTCACTTAGAAAGAATGACACATGGGATTTGGTACCATTACCTGATGGATGGAAACCCAATATATATAAATGGGTGTTCAAAAAGAAGATCGGTTTAGATGGCATTGTTGAAAAGTACAAGGGAAGGTTGGTTGTAAAAGTTAATCCCATGTTGAGGGGATGGACTTTGGTGAGATTTTTTCCCTACATGCTAAGTTAACATCTATCAGGGTTTGGTTATCTACAACAACTATATTTGATTTAGAGATAGAACATATGGATGTGAGATTAACATTCCTACATGGTGACTTGAAGGAGGAGATCTATGACACAACCATAGAACTAGGTTGAAAAAGGTAAATAGTCATTTGTTTGAAAATTAAAAAAGTTTTTATATGGTCTTAGATAGTCTCCCACAATGTGACAACAAAAGTTTGATTACTTTGTGTGGAATTGGGATTTCTGAATCCAAATGAGATCACTATGTGTATTAAAAACATGATGGCATGATTATTTCCTTGTTATCACTTTGTATGCATATGACACCTTATTTTTTGGTAATAATAAGGATGCGATTCATGATTTAAAGTCTAAGATTTCAATGCAATTTAATATGAAGGAATTAGGGGCTACACAATATATCTTAGGAATGGAGATAATGAGAGATAAAGTAGACACAAAACTTTGGTTGAGCTAGAGTAAGTATGTGGACTCTGTGTTGTAGCATTTTTGCATGGGTGTTCCAATTTATATGGGAAATAATATTTCAATTGAGGAGTCTCCTACAACACTCACAAAGATCGAGGATATGGATTTTAGAAATAGTTTGTTGTGTAAGATGATAAAAAAAATTCCCTATTGATTTTGAATTTTATAATGTTAAGATAGATACAACACATTTCTTGTTAAAATTTGACTTTTTTTATATTTTTATTATTTTTCAAATTACGTGTGCATAAATTAATAATTTGTGAATTTTGAGTTAATAAAAATTATAAATTGTGATTTTTTAAATGAAATATTAATAAAAAAAATTGGGTGAGAGGTGCTCTACAGTCTAGTATGGGAGAGAGAGATGTTGAGGAATAAAGTGTTAAGTGACAATAATAATAATAATAAAGTGGACTTAATATATGGAGGTCGTAATAATTGCTTTAGTTTGGTATATACTTACTTTTTTAATATATTTACAAAAAACAATGAAATATTTTAATATATTTAGAATATTAATATATTAAAACAAATATTGGTTTGAATTTGTCGTGTTTCGATTTTTCCCTATCTTCAATTAATAGATCACGAAAACAATGTAGTGGGGTGGTCATAATGTATTATAAACTATGATGATGATTGACGTCTACTAAGACCAATTGGTCTATGACACCTTAAGAAGGTAAGAGATTACTTGAATTTAATTAAAATTGCATTTCTATGCTAAAAAAAAATTGAGAGAAGCATTGCAAGATCACCATAGTTTTGATGACTTAAGAGGTTAGGAAGGTTGGTAATGTGGAAGATATTTTTAAATTGGGATCTAATATGAGTATAGGTAGGGAAATCCAAGAGGAAGTGTTTTTCATCTTCTACCTATTTAATGTCACAAATGTGACATATTCTCTCATCCCATGTTGTTTTGGGAGTTGTCCAACACCCATTTTCACTATGTAGCTCGTGATAGTTTGTTCTTATTTTAACGATGCTGATTTTCTTCTTTGCACTTTTCAAAACTGAGAGGTAATTTTCATCTTCTAAATTAGGGTTGACCACCTCCTTGTAGTATCTTAATTTCCTTTTATTCACAAATTCTTTATCACACCACATATTCTCTTTAAATTTAGAAGTGATAATATTTGTAATATTATCGATATTCTACATGATGGATTCTTCTTGTATTCCCCAATGATTTAGCCAAGATTTGACATCTTTATGCCATCCCTGCTTGAGTCGTTGATGGTCTTGGAAAGAGTTTGAAGCAATTTTGGGGATTCTCTTGTCATCCATGTCGTTTATCTTGTTCTTGTATGTTAGGTATATAACCATAGCAATGCTCTCATTGAGTGAAAGACTTGCTTCTATGAGGAGGATAGGATATGGTGTATTACCCTTATTTTTGAGATTATAAGTTATAAAATTCTTTTGGACTTGTTTTGTCTTTCTCCATGATTCTCTACATATACTGCAGCCCCAAAGTTCACATCTATATAAGATAAATGGAGTGACGAGAGTGTGAAAGAATTTTTTTTATCCCAAATCCAAAGGTATGTTGATTTACAATTGTTTTCAAGACGATAATAAGCTTTCCACCCTCCATTTATCCTTTTATCAATGCTATAGTTCCAATTGAGCTTGTGGTGGATATCGATTCCAAGATACATGTATGAAGGATCTTCCTCCAAGCTATTGTTGTCATAAACAAAAAAAATCGTAGGTGATCCTTTTGGATTTCATTATCATAACCGTTGTTTTATTAGTGTTCACATTCATACCCATGCTATAGTAGAAGTCCTTAAGGTTTATTAGTTTCTTACCTAGGTCATAGAGACTCTTCGCCATAAGAAAAATATCATCAACATAAAGAAGGAGGATGATGACTATACTAGTGAGAGTCGGGCCAACACTGCTTGCATCCTCCAAATAATCTTCTAACTTATCAATATAGATGTCAAAAAGGGTAGGGGATATGGGACAACCTTTCTTGACTCCTATATGATAGTTAATTTCTTCCAACCAACCCTCAATGTTCCTAAACTTGGAAATAACGTTCTCATATAGCCTTATTGCAACAACTCTTAACTCAAAAGAAACTTTAATCTCTTCTAACATGTTCCACAGGTTAGTACTAGGAATAATGTCAAAATATTTTCTAAAATCAATGAAACAACAAAGGAGATTGGTTTTATCATTACGACACTCCTCTGCAATGATCCTAAATGTAACAAGGTGGCCCACAGTGGAATGGTAGCCTCTAAACCCGGTTGGGCCTCTAACACTTCTTCCATGGCTTTATATCCATGAACCGATCTTCTTTTCCAAAATATTGTCATATAGCTTAACTAAAATGGGGCTAATCATAATGGTCCTATAATTAGAGAGATTTCTTTTATCCCCGCTTTTAAAAATTGGTACAATGAGGCTTTGAGTCCAAGGTTTTGGGAAGCCTTGCTGGATAGCTAAATTGAAGGGCTTATGTATGCGAGGGATGAGGATAGGTCCTCCAATTTTTAATATGTCATCTTGGTAGCCTTCGATGTCCTCATTTTTTTTTTTCCTTTTGAGAGCTGCTTAATTTATTAAAAATATATTAATATTTTTAGTATATTAATATATTTTATAATATTAATAATTTTTAATACTTAATATTAATGTATTAAACTCACACAGATCCATCTTAACCCCACATCTATCAAGTGTTTAGAGGGATCAAATCTTTCGAAGTGCAAACCTTTTTTATACTGCAAAACTTGAGAAAAGGTTAAGGGTTTGCACCTTAGAGATTTGATCCCTCTAAATGCTTGATCCAGAGTTAAGATGGATCTATTTTGGTTTAAAATAAAATATTGATGATTGTTTGAAAGGTACAAATTAATATAAGTAAATAATAAAAATAATTTTTCAAAAGATAAATACAAATACAAATTAAAAAAAAAATTACAATAAAAAATAATTACTATTAATATTTTAATATAAATTATATACTACACCCAATTGAAAAATAACTTAATAAAATTATAAATAATAAGAGCTCCACATTACATCTTAATAACTTTGATCCCTCTAGATACTTAATAGATCAAGTTTAAAATAGATCTACATTAATTTAGAAATTATAAAAACTAAATAATTCATTTATCTTAATACAATTAATTATTTGGAAACTTACAAATATCTTTAAATATTCTAAATAAAATATGAAAACTTTTAATATAAATCATTTCAATTTAGTCAGCTTAGAGATTTGACTACTGGTAAAGTCTACAAGATTTGACTACTGATAAAGTCTACAGAGGTATACATACCCTACCCCCTTTGGATTTAAACTTGTGACCTCTTAAGAGGAAACACATGTTCTTAACCATTAGGCCCACTCAAGCTGTATACCAAAGTGTTTTTGGTTATTGTGAACCTTTATATATAAAGATATTCCTAAAATTTTAAGTGTAATTATTTAATGTGACACAATTAAGAAATGCCACTAATTTTAAAAAATGTCTTGAAAAGATAATTCCTATTTAGTTTCTTCTTGTACTTTGATTTTTTAGAGTTTTGTTTTATTAAATTTGCTAATATGTGTTGCATTAACTACAAATACAATATTTACTTTAGTGTAAAAAGAAACATAATATCATAGTCATTGACAATGTCTAAGTTTGTTAAGTGTATGTTGCACTAACTACACGTACAATATTTACTTCAGTGTAAAGAGAGACATGTTATCGTAGTCATTGACATTGTGGCATTGTCATATCTCAAAAGGAGTTTATATTCACATCATTAATAGATATTAAATATATATTAAAGAAAATAATGTTTAATTTATTATTTAATAATAAAATAAACATAAAACGATATTTAATTTAATAATAAATATAAATAGGAAATAAAAATTTTCTTGTAGTATTTCAATAATGTAATTTTTTTTTGTCTTTATTAATAAGAAGTTATAATTTTTTAGGAAGAAAAAAACATAATTTGATTTAACCAAATTCTTCTCAAAATATTAGATTCACATTACATTATTTAAGTCCTAGAAAGTGGTTAGTTATACAAAATTTCAATACTATCTTGGTTAATAAATTTAATTTGTTAATAGAATTTGAATTTAACATTGTTTAAAACTTAATTATTTTGTATTTACAATTTCAAAGAATCTTACTTGAAAAATTGCTTATAAAATAAATTCATAAAAAGTTATCTCATTTTTATTCCATTTGAACTTTGCACTAGCACGGTTAAACATGCTTTGTTCCTTCTATCTTTTTGTGTAATTCTGAACATGGAACTATTAACTCCTAATTGTCTTATGTGATCATATTTGTGATTGTTATTATTATTGGTCATTATTGGGTTGAGTTTGTCTCTAAGTAAGAAATTGTTTTCAACTTTTTAGGAGGTTGTTAGATCTAGTTGGATTTGAAAGATTCTATCCAACTAGTTAACTCCCCTTTTGATATGTGATTGAAATATTTTCTCAATTGGTTGTTAATTTTCTAAGATAGTACTTTTATCTTAGAATAAATCTTGATGTTTTTGTAGGTAACATTATTTAATGTTAATATAATGTACGAGAATAGTCAACAAATTTTTAATGTGTGTGTTAATGTCTACTCTCCTATTTACTTACATGATATCAAAGTGGGAGTGGGATTGAGATTGATTCCCTCACTTACATGATATCAGAGTGGGAGTGGGATTGGGATTGATTCCCTCAAGCAAGCGCTCAGGAACATGCAATAGATAGAATGTGAATTTGCTATAGGATTAGATCAATATAGGAGAGTAGAGTAAATTGTTTGTTGAGAATGGATCATTGGAGTAGAGTAGATTGTTTCTTAACAGTGGATTGTATGTGGCCACAGTGTGTTTGTGGGAGTATCTTGTTTTTCCATCGGTTGATGAGATCGATTGGAGTAGAGTAGATTGTTGCTTGTTGTCATTGTTCCAGTTGAAGATCCAGTCCCTTTTCCTAGTTCCATATCCATAGGATAGGCGCTTGATCGATTCAAAGCAAAGGGGATCCCATTCCTATTCAAAGCAAAGGGGATCCCATTCCTAGTGTTGTGCAGATTGAGGGGGAATGAGTACTTATGAATTGTGATAACTGTAGAGGGGGTTCTTACACCTTGGAGTCACCCGAGAGTCCCATAGTGCCTAAACGCGGTTTGTGAGTGCCCACAGATCCAAAGGAAGCCATAACTCTGAAAATTGTGGCGGATCTACAGATCCAAAGGAGGACATAACTCTGAGAATTGTGGCAGATCTATGGAAGAAGAGGAATCGTTGTCGACTGTTGCTAATTTTGTTGATAGATGGAAATATTGCAAGGAAAAAAGAGGCTTGGAAGTGCATGCTCATGTTTGCAGAATCATTGGCGGTGAAATGCATGGTTTTTTTGAGAATCCCCAACATGATCACCCGCGAAGGTCCCTGCGCTACTCTTTCCCTCAACGAAATCACAGCCAGGATTCCCACTAATTTTCCCGACAAAATCATAGAAGTCGGTGCCTTCAAGACGAGATACGGCTTGATGCCCACGTCAAAGTGGCTCCTGAAAGAGTGGGAGCTTTCAATGGTGATGGTGCAGAACGATGAGAGAACCATGACATCGTGGCACCATTTCAATTAGTGAATAATCGACGGGGGCATTTACTTTAAGAGGGTGAATGATGCAGAGATATGGTCTTATGACTCTGATCATCTCGACTTCAACCATCTCTTCAATGATTCCATGGGAGGTGTTCAAAACTCTCATTAAATCCCATTTTAACCATATTGGGTACAAAGAGAACCAATGGATTTTTTTTTGGCACTAGAGAATAGAGATAAGGATAAAGTGTTCAAGAGTACACTATCAAGTTTAGAAAACATTCCATTCTATTGGGAATATCTCTCAAAACCATGTATGTATTCATCAAGTATTTGAATGGTATACATAGACATATAAGAGGGAAACTTTGTGCTCTTTAAATATAATACCATCGATGAGGCATGTATGCAAATGCAATATTTATATATGAATAAGAAGAAAGGACATTTGAGTGGTTCCAAGAAGACAAGTCAATAGGGCACTTCTAAAGAGGTAAAGAAGAAGTCACGAAATGGAAAGGGTAACTACACATAAATGCAAGGATCTAAACCACCACTATAACCATTGTAACATTAATGGTTATACTAAATATAAATGTTGGACACTACATATTAAGCTGAATCCAAAGAATCACAACAATGAGGCCAACAAGAAGAACCTACATGGCATGGATTCAAGTAACCAAGTAGAGAGTGGCTTAGCTGTAAATGAGAAGTTTATCTACACTACAATGCAAAGGGCAGTGAACATGCATACCCTCCATCAAAAGGAAGAAAATGAGATGATTAAACTACTCCATGTAAATAATACAATGGTAAATGATTTATTTGACTCCTTTTCATTGGTCTAGGGGCCAATCTAGTGCCATCTCAAAAATGGTCCTAATCTTGACAATTTTTAGGTCACGATTTATCAACGCATTTTTCGGGCTTTCCCATGCACTATCAAGGTGGTTACATAATGACCAAGGACTCAACTCAACTAGTGAATGTTGTTTCTAATGAGACAAACAAGATCCCAAGTGGAGCACTAAGCAAAAATTCATGATCCCAAAAAGGCTCCCATTTATTTTTGGAGAGATCAAATTCATCGAACTCAACATTCCTTCTTAGCCCTAATAATGCTATTGTTGGGGGTTGCATTTTAGAGTTTTTCTTATTAGGTTTTATTGACAATAGTATAACATGTAGTTTTAGCCTAGTATTATGGGTTTTTTTGCATGATTACCATTCTAGCCATTGTAAACCTCAATTTCATATTGCATGAAATGGGGTGAGTGCAAGCTAATGACGGTCTCTCATGACGTGTTAGTGGCAATGCAAACCTGGAAAAACAACAATATGTTAACTTGGAGGGATCATTCAAGGTACTTTTACAATGAATTTTAATATGGTGTAAGAAGGTGAAAC
>ML785588.1:65678-86797 GCA_009831015.1 Picea engelmannii
TCATTTTTTGGTTATAGTATGTTATACCACTATCTCTCCCAAACGATTTTGACAACAACGTCAAACAAGTTATATATGATCTTGGAAAATACATGAGGTAAGTAGTTTTGATTTATATGCAAAACGTTCTTTCAATTTGTTGTTGTACTTAATGACATGTGCTTTCCTTGCAATGTAATATATATTATTTTATGTTGAAACATGTTATTTTATTTTGTCATGATCTCATGTAGATGGTTTTCATTGAAATAAATCCATGAAGATGATATAAAGTATTGGAAGAGAGAAATTCCTCGGCTAATGCGTGAAATGAAAAAGTATATACCTCCAACATTTTTCAATGCACAAGAACACTACCGCATACACCAAGTTGAGGAGATTGAAATTTGTGGACTTGTACAAACAAGGTCAATGTGGATAGTGGAGAGACACTTGAAATCATTAAAGCCTTTGGTTAGACAAAGAGCACGTCCTAAGGGTTATATGGTAGAGGGATATATGGTATATCAATCCATGGTGTCTATTAGTCAATATCTTCCTAAATCAACAACGCCAACTATGCATGCAGTGGATTTCATTTGGGATGTGAACTCCATCAAAAAGTTTGAAGATCAGGAGAACTTGTTGGGGAAAGGTAGAATGAAAAAAATGAGAGGTAATATATTAATAATTGTGGAGATTTATATAATTAATATATATAATTTTTCATTTTTTATGTATATGATCATACTCATTAATATATTAATATATGTTATTTCATAAATTGTTAATATTTACCATGGACGTTATAACTAATATTTAATATTGGTGAATTATTATTTTTTGATTCATTTGCTCAAGATTGGGATGCACTGCATTTATACATTGCCAAAAATCTTGACTCGATGAATGTATGGATTGAAAGATGTAAACAAAATCACGACAGTAGGTTATCATGGCAACGACTATCTGAATTGGTTAGAGAAGCTCGTCTTAACAAAGATGCCAATGTTACACAAAGGGAAATTGATTTAGCATATGGTTTGAAAGATGGACATGCAAGCAAATTCACCCATTTTATTCAGTTATTTTATATTATATTAATGTGACTACATGTGTACTTTCTTTTTTAGATAGTAATTTCCAAGTTATATAAATTATATGTTAATTTATTAATTGACAATGCATCTTTTACATCTCTGGCATATTGCAATTGAAACACCACAAGTCTATGTGGTGCAATGGTCGTAAATTTCACATCAAAAAATTGGATGAAACCAGAATTTTTTTTGATAGTGGGATAACTGTAGTATTCCAGGTCACTAATGTTTCCTCTAGGAGTGACAGACATCCCCGAGAATATGAAAATAAATACTATGGGTATTTGAATGATATACTTGAGTGTGACTTTAAGTCCTTCAAATTAGTTCTATTAGACGTAAAATGGTATAGGTTACAAATGAATGAACGCGATGAGGAAAGAACTGTTATTCAACATGCCAACAGATTTCCGATGATTAAAACACGAATACTTGAAAGAGGCTATGATCACTATGTTTTTCCAAGCCAATGTGAATAGGTCTTTTACTCAAATGTTCCAGGTGAGAGGGATTGGTCATTTGTTGTTAGATACGATCCAAGAGGAAGGCTAGTTAAGTATACTCATGTACAGGAATAATATTATATTGAAGAATAAGATGATTCTCAAGATCATGCAAAGCTAAAAGATCATGCAGGGTCGACAGACGAAGAAGACAAATAATATCATGATCCAGGTGTAGGAGACAATGCAATTCTTGATGATGATGTCAATGAAAATATGCTCGAAAATGACATTGATGATGATGATGATATCATCATTCCTTTCAATGTCGTTTTTGAACCGGAAGATGATACAGATGTCGAGTTCGATGAAGAAGAAGATACAAAATAAAGATGATACATATGTTGATTTGGATCAGCTATGTGACTATATGTTTTAATTTGTATGAACTATTCTCTTAAAATAATTTACTTATGTCATGGGTTAATTACATGTTTTTAAGTTTTATGTGATGGTTTTATATTCTATGTTACATGTTGTTTAATTATTATCTGAAACCTGAAAATAGTTGCCAATATACTAGAGTACATGGTAAACTAAAGATATCATTTACAAACATATAATTTCATTTACCTTCATTAATTTTTGTTTTTGTAGTTTCTATATTGCATGAATCTTACATCTGGGTTTCTTTCGATTATTTTTTATTTTACAGATTGGGTATTGGGGAATTGAGAGTGATGTAAGGGGGAGGGGAGGGGCCATATGAGCTTCCACCTTCACATGGTTGGCCTTGTTCAATAGATGATAAATTATTCTTGAAACCAAGATAATCTCATTCATTTTTACACCATCATGATCTTATATGTCATCATTGTTGTCATAGTATTGCATCAATGAAGTTTCGATGAATGTGTTTGTCATTTCTATATAATCTTTGTTGAAAATGTTTGAAAACATGGGAATTTGTCCCATGACTTATGAAGAATGTATGTGTGTTATAGTTGTGATGAAAATGGGGCTTTGTCATTCACATGGGAAACATTGACCTATGAATGGGGCCAACGTTGAAATTTTTTCAAACTGTTTCTGTATGCACTAGAATTTGACATGGATAGACTCTTTGCATGCCTTAATGATATGTGAGGGTTTTTGGACTCAAATTTGACTCACACACCCACTTGTTTCCATCATAAATTTATCATTTAAACCATAAACCCTATATTTCTTTCAAATTAGTACACAAATTGGTTGACACAAGTTTTAAGTTTGCATCAACATTTCTTCATTTTTCTTTCAAGTTCTACATTGTATATTATACAATGTATGTGTGTCATAGTTGTGATGAAAAATCCCTCTTTTTTCGTTCATTGTTTAATCAACACCATAAAAATATTTCCTTGCAGCACTATATGTGGGAACATGTGTACTGTCAAACAAATTTTAAAAGGAACAGTAAAAAGACATTGTATTAGTACTAGACATGGACAACGATGACCTGTGAATGGGGCCAATGTTGAAATTTTTTCAAAATATTTCTGTATGCACTGAAATTTGACATGGATAGACTATTTTCATGCCTTAACAATATGGGAGGGTTTCTATACTCAAATTTGACTCACACACCCAATTGTTTCCATCATCAATTTAGCATGTAAACCATAAACCCTATATTTCTTTCAAAGTGCACAAATTGGTTGACACAAGTTTTAATTTTGCATAAACCTTTATTCATTTTTCTTTCAGGTTATACATTATATATACAATGTATGTGTATCATAGTTTTGATGAAAAATCCCTCTTTTTTCATTCATTGTTTAATAAACACCACAAAAATATGTCCTTTCAGTACTAGATGTGGGAACGTGTGTACTGTCGAACAAAGTTTAAAAGGAACAACGAAAAGACATTGTACTAGGACTAGACATGGGAAACAGTGACATGTGAATGGGGCCAACGTTGAAATTTTTTCAAAATTTTTCTTTATGCATTGAAATTTGACACAAGTTTTAAGTTTGCATAAGCCTTTCCTCATTTTTATTCCAGGTTCCACATTATATATACAATGTATGTGCGTCATAGTTGTGATCATGAAAAATCCCTCTTTTTTCTTTCATTGTTTAATCAACACCAAAAAAATATTTCCTTGCAGTACTAGATGTCAGAACGTGTGTGTCGAATGGATTTTCAAGGGAAAAATGAAAAGACATTGTACTAGGACTAGACATGGGAAACAAGGACCTGTGAATGCGGCCAATGTTGAAATTTTTTCAAACTATTTCTGTATGCACTAAAATTTAAAATGGATAGACTATTCACATGCCTTAATGATATGGAAGGGTTTCTAGACTCAAATTTGACTCACACACCCACTTGTTTCCATCATCAATTCATAATGTAAACCATAAATCCTATATTTCTTTCAAAGTGCACAAATTGGTTGACACAAGTTTTAAGTTTGAAGATCAACCTTTCTTCATTTTTCTTCCATGTTCTACATTGTATATACAATGTATGTGTGTCATAGTTGTGATGAAAAATCCCTCTTTTTTCATTCATTGTTTAATCAACACCACAAAAATATGTTCTTACAATACTAGATGTGGGAATGCATGTACTGTTGAACGAATTTTAAAAGGAACAATGAAAAGACATTGTACTAGGACTAGACATGGGAAACAATGACCTATGAATGGGGCCAACGTTGAAATTTTTTCAAAATGTTTATATATGCACTGAAATTTGACACAAGTTTTAAGTTTTCATCAGCCTTTCTTCATTTTTCTTTCAGATTCTACATTTTATATACAATGTACGTGTGCCATAGTTGTGATCATGAAAATTCCCTCTTTTTTCATTCATTGTTTAATCAACACCAAAAAATATGTCCTTGCAGTACTAGATGTGAGAATGTGTGTGTCGAACGAATTTTAAAAGGAACAATGAAAAAACATTGTACTAGGACTAGAAATGGGCAACAATGACCTTTGAATGGGGCCAATGTTGAAATTTTTTCAAACTATTTCTATATGCATTGAAATTTGACATGGATAGACTATTCAGATGCTTCAACGATATGGGAGGGTTTATGGACTTAAATTTGACTCACACACCCACTTGTTTCCATCATCAATTCATCATGTAAACCATAAACCCTATATTTCTTTCAAATTAGTACACAAATTGGTTGACACAAGTTTTAAGTTTGCATCAACCTTTCTTCATTTTTCTTTCAGGTTCTACATTGTATATTATACAATGTATGTGTGTCATAGTTGTGATGAAAAATCCCCCTTTTTTCGTTCATTGTTTAATCAACACAATAAAAATATGTCCTTGCATTACTAGATGCGGGAACGTGTGTACTGTCGAACAAATTTTAAAAGGAACAACAAAAATACATTGTACTAGGACTAGACATGGGAAACAATGACCTTTGAATGGGGCCAACATTGAAAGTTTTTCAAATTGTTTCTGTATGCATTGAAATTTGACATGGATTGACTATCTAAATGCCTTAATGATATGGGAGGGTTTTTGGACTCAACTTTTAAAAGGAACAATGATATATGCACCCAAACTTCCCAATGTTTACTCCCCTTATGAGGGATCATGTATGATTTCATTTGATGGATCTTGTTTGAAATGTGAAACCATAGAAGGAGTAGTTTTTGAGATTCCTTCTAGAGAAATTCATTCTCACTCCTTGAAATTTAAATTGTAATGCATATACGCCATTTTATAATATGAGGCACTAATTTAAGGACTATTTTTGTCCCAAAAAATGGATGTTCGAGACCTCATTGTAATGGGAGATTCATTTCTAGTTTTCAACTAGGTTAAGAAAAGATGTATCATTAAAACATATTGTTTAAAGGAATATATGCAGATGGTATGGGACTTGATAAAGGGTTTCAAATATTTTAACATAAATTTTATTCCAAGAGAGGAGAATCAAAAGGAAGAGTATTTAGTAGTTTCAATGTCTCTTTTTAACCCCCATCTATCCCTTTCCAAGAACCTCTTTCTATGTTGAACCCATTTTCCATCCATTGGTACCATATAATGTCCAAGGTTTTGGAAAATATTTTAAAATGATGAACACATTGAAAAATTATTGGACGTGGCTGACGAAATTGAGAAAGAAATCCCCAAAAACACTATCCTTGAACCTCAATATGAATATTCAAGGCATGAGCAATATGATGAGCTTGTAATCCTAAAGTTGCAAGAAAACATTCTATATAAAGGTGTAATCTCATTGGAGTCTTTATTCAATAAAGATGACTAAACTTGAAAGGTACAACTAGGAGAATACCTATCACTCTGGAAATTCTAAGAAACCAAAAAGGTCAAGATTGACATAAAGGACAAGCCCAATTTCTTGAGTGTAGGGAGTATTTGTACCAACCAATTAGATTGGTTGATTTTGTTAATATTTTCAAGGAATTTGAAGATATTGTTTCATGGACATATGGTTACCTAAAGGAATATAATAGGACCATTATACATAACACCATAAAATTGAAAGAACAACACATATTATATCAAAATTGAGGGTGATAAATCCAAAATTAAAGTTCATTGTTAAAATTGAGTTGTAGAAGTTAATGGAAATAGGGATTATAGTACCAATTAGATATTCAAAATGGGTGGCCAATCTTGTAGGGGTTTGGAAGAAGAATGGGGAAATATGGCTATGTGTTGAATTCCATGACTCAAATCAAGCATCCCTAAAGGATAATCACCCACTTCTAAATATGGACATATTACCTAGTAGGTGAAGGGCTTGGTATTGATGTCTATGCTTGATGATTTATTAGGCTATAATCAAGTTTTTGTAGATGAAAGGGATTACCTTAATACACCTTTCACAACCATGTAGGGGACTTATGCTTATGTTTGAATGCTATTCAAGTTGATGAATATTGGTGCAACATTTCAAAGGGCCATGGATCATTCCTACCATGATTTGATTGGAAAGACGATGATTGATTATCAAGATGATATAACTATCTATTCCAAGGTTAGGGAACACATGTGTTCCATATTAAAGAATTTTTATCAAGTGTAGAATGTATGGAATATTTATAACCCCCCCAAAATTGTTGTTTTCTATCACAAAAGATAAATTTTTGGGGCATATCATAAGTGAAAGAGGGATCTATATTGATCCAAAGAAGATTTTGGTGATAAATGAGTTGAAGCCTCCCACTACTATTGAAAGCGCGTCCAATATTTTTTTGGGAAAATAAAATTTATCTATATATTTGTCTTAGACTATGCTGCCACCATCAATTGATTATTGAAGAAGTATTAAGTGTTTGAATGGACCTCTAAAATATAAGAAGCTTTCAGTCATATCAAAGTTGCAGTCACTAGTTCTCCAATTTTGATAAGCCTTGATTTAGATAGATATTTCATACTGTACTCTTTTTCTTTTGAGGAAACCAAATTTTCCATTCTTACCCAAAATAATTGAGAGGGTTAGAAATTTTCCTATTTTCATTCATGACCAGAGTTTTATAGGATTGAGTTAAGGTACTCCCTAGTTGAGGAAAAATCATATGCCTTAGATAAATCCATGGCATACTTTAGGATCTGCATTCTCTTGACCCATGTGATGGCTTATGTACCCTTTCCTCGAGTTGATAATCACTCAACTAGCCATTGAGAGAAAGGAGATGAGATAACTACTTGGCTAAGTTATATGAGCATGCTATTGAAATAGATCCTTTGAAGGTCATCAGAGGACAAGGGATTTACAAATTGACCATTGGTTGTTGAAGTAGTGATTATTGAATTTGATGGAGATTTGACTAAATATCTACTAATTGCATATATAAAGTGGTACAAGAACAATATTTTTATCTAAAAATAGACAATTCTTGATCAAGATGTCATCTAAGGAAAGGAGGGCCTTAGAAAATAAGGTCATTTAGTACATGTTGATTTTTGGCATACTTTTGATAAGCAATTTCAATGGAATGTTTTTTTATATGTTTGGATATGACCATTAACCTCTATAACTATTATTTGATAACACTACAACCCATAACCACTATAGTCCCTCAAAACTAACCCCTAATCTCTAATCAATTTAACTTTTATCACCCCCAACCATAATGACCCTTAATGTAACTCTTTAACACTTATCACCTCTAAAATATATAAGTCATAGAACCAATAAATATTAACTAATATTATATCCCTTAAACCTTATAACACCTAACCCCTTTAATTTATTTAACCCCTAACTCCTATAACATCTAATACTTAATTAATCTCTAAATTCTATAACCACTAACCATATAATCACTAACTCTTAGAACCAATATCATCCATAACCCCTAATATAACTCCAATAATGTCTAACTTTTTATAGAACCTACTTCCTAACATTGTAACCTTTAACACCTAACTATTATAACTCAATCACACCTAACCTCTATAAACCCTAATATAAGCCATCATTTGTATAACCTTTATACCCTTATAATTAATCACAACCACTATCCTCTATAACTTAACCCTTGTAACCCCTTACCTCCAACATGCATCGGTGTTAATTCTTAACTCATATAACACACTCATAGGCTTGCAAACAACCCATACAATGTACTCATGTGTTGGCTCGAGCACTAGTCATTCAAGGCTCTTGAGCTCAAGAATATTCAACAATATCTTGAGGCACTTGTTTTCCTTCCTCGACCATGGTCAAGATCCTATGATATATACCCAGTGTACAAAACCTCCTAATGGAGTCCATATCCAAATCTGATGCTAAAAACCCCTTAGTTGATAGGGCTTGTGTTATGGTAATTTGCAGGTGTTGTTCATGGTGATTGATCCTAAGAAGTGATGTTTAAGGAATAAGGTCCAAGTTTTTTCCTCCCAACCTAACCATGGAATTTGACATCAAGAAGGTTCAGTTAGGGATTAAGACCCTTATTTCCCCCTTAACCTGCATGTTAAGCCCTCAAGACCCATTTCTATTGTACAAAACCTACTAATGGGACCATTATAGCCTACTTTGGATTCTAAATAACAACAAGTACAACCCTTAGAACCATTCCTAATGGGGGGTATGACACATTTTTATTTAGGGAATATGTTTTGGTTTAATCATGGTACTTGTATCCCTCAAACAGTCCAAAAATAACTTACAAGGGTCCTATGTGATCGCTCAAGGACTCGTCCAACACTATATCCCGAGAAGTTGTGTGGGTTGTAGTTTTTTTCATAGAAGTTAATCCTAAGAATTTTCATTTAGGGAACACGTCCCTTGTTTCCCTCCCTTGAGCTTGGTTATACCTTGATACCCATTCTTGGTTCAAAACTAACATGTTCATGGTGCCCAAATTCCACTTGGAGGTGAATGATATGTTACATAGGTCATATGTGGTGGTTTGAATACTTGTCTATGGTTCTTGAGATTCAGAAGCAAGGTTTAGTGTTGAAGAATCATGTTTCATTTCATCAACTATAGTCATGAACCTAAGACCCATCCATGATGATAAACAAGACCTCATAATGTCACCCATATTGAACTTGGATGCCAAAGACTCCCTAGAGAGGACTCGTGTGATGGTTTTTAGGTGTTGTCGATGGTGGTTGAGCTCAAGAAGGTTTAGTTAGGGATTTAGGCCATTGTTTTTAACTTGCCATGTTTATGCCTCTACACCTATTTTCAATGTACAAAACCTAATCATGATTCCTGTATCCCTCTTAAAGGCCAAAGTTCTGTTATGTTGGTTTGAGGACTTGTTCAAGGCTCTTGATGACTTTTTCACCCATCCATGGTCTTGTGTGGTGACCTAAGGACTTGTTCGTGGTGCTTGAGATAGATACGATATGTTTGGGGCTTGAGTTATTGTTTCCTTTCCTTGACCATGTAGTTTAAGGGATCGAGGCTTGTTTCCCTACCAAAACCATGGTCAAGGCCCCGAGACCCATATGTAGTATGTAGAACAAATAAGAGATGATGGTCTAGGTGTTGTTCATGGAACATGAGCTTGAGAAGGTTCACTTATGGCTTAAGTCCTTTACTCCCCCCTTAACCATTTTTAGGTGTGTTATCGCACAATCTGTACTTGCCTAAATCCAAAAGCAAGTAGATACAAGATTGGCATCACAAGGGGTGACCTATTGATGCAGGAGCATCACTCCATGTCATCAAGCGCCAGCCAGCCATCACACCCAACGCACATTCAATGGAAGGAGAGAGGCACAACCCTCTCATTGTTTAAATTTTGAAATTGTATTAAATGTTGCAAGGCCAAAGAGCCAAAATCCATGCATGTACACAGGCTTTAGATAAAGGTTGCCTTAAATGGTTGTAAGGTTCAGATCTAGATCCAATTCGGACTAGAAAACCATTCAATGTAATTGAATGCAAATTAATGAGAGTTGGTGAGGATGGAGGGAAGCGCTCGAGGAGCCCCCTTTTGTAAAAAGATCTTCTTTTGTTCTTCAGTTAGGCAGAGAAGAACATAAAGAATAGGGAGAAGAGAGGAAGCCGTGACTCTGTTGCAGTCCGAGCTCACATTGTAAAGAGGCATTTCATAATAATACAATCATAGGAGTTTTTCCTGCATGTTGTTGTTCATGTGTTTGTGAGTTCATGAATGAATGTCTTTATGTGTTGATGATATGTTGTAGATGTATGTTAGATATGCATTTGCAGGGATAGATAGATTTTCCTATCTGAGAGTTCTTTGATTTCAAGTTTGGATTCTTTTTGGTTTCATGCAAGAGTGCATGACAGAGTACTGCGGTCTCTAAAAACCAGTGCAGGAGTGCACTTTTGAATTCTGAAAAATTTCAGACAAAGACGTGCCAAGAGGGCGCACTAGCTAAAGTCATTGACTCAAGGAGGAAGCCTCAATGTTGCTGAACACCTTGAAGGATAAACTGTGCAGAGGAGAGTACAGAGAGGAGAAGCAGAATTGTTGAGAATTATGTAAAGGCTCTACCAAGAGGGCATTGAGCAAATGCACAGGATGCATTGAGGAGAACTGTATTTCGATTTCAGTGAGAAGACATAGTCACTGAGGATTCTGGAGAACTCTGCCAGGTGGGCATTGTGTTGGTGCAAGTGTGCATAGAAGGAACTCTTGTTTGAGCTCAGAGAGAAGAGAAGTGTCACAGGAGGAGACAGTCACAGGGTTATTGAACACCCTGCAGGCTCATTAAAGCATCATTGAGTAGGAATTTTCCAGAGGGCACTTACATCCCTTCAAGGAGAGAAAGGGATAGAGACACTTTGAGGTCAGAGCCACATATAAGCTCAGAGGAGATAGCACCATTTCATGCAAAGGTCCTGCAAGAGGTTGCAGAGTTTGAAGGAACTTTTGAGGTTCAAAGAAATAAAGCTCAGCAAGGAGGGCTTGAGCAGAAGGTCGTCAGGAGGACACCAGATTTCCCTTTGAGGACACAGAAGGGTGAGCCCCCTAGAGGCTTGGGTAAACAAAGCTCAGGAAGGATAGTGCCTTAGCACACCGATTAACAACAGAGTGAGAAGAAGGTTGAGAAACCCTTTGAGGTTTGACAGTCGAAAAATCTCATGAGGTATAACGTTCCTAGAATGCAGGCGATATCCAAAGGAATTGAGTTCGTAGAGGAAGCAAAGGTCGAGGCCTTTGAAACTTCAGAAAATATCCCAAGGGGAGGGTGGAATTTCTCAAGCTCAGGAGGGAGCACAACTGTCGTTAGATCAGCTGGAGAGACGAGATCTGGACCGTCGAGTTTCATGTCCAGACAACAGGAGGAGAGAGCGTAGAATATTATATTTGGGCCGTTAGATCTAGCATCGATATCTCACAACCATTGGATCGAGTGAAGACGCATGGAGTTTAATCTCTGGAATCTGCACAGAAGAAAATAAACATACGGTGGAGAGGCTTTCTGGAGAAGTGTGAAATCCCGTAGGTCGTTAGATCTCACAGATATGTGAGGAAGTTAAGACTGAGTGTCTTTTAGTGTTCAAAATCTCAGGAGGAGTAGTGGCCATTGGATGAAAGTCAACAGGAGACGTTGATCTCGTACACAAATTTTGTTATTTCGGGAGTTCGGGGAATGGAGTGACTAGTGGTTTGGGTCACTGCATTTCAAACTCCTGGTTACCGAAATCTTGATATAGCTAGGACCATTGGATTGAGGGAGGCTCATAGCCACCGATCTTGTCTAAGGGAGCAATTTCAGAATTTGGGGTTTGAAGAGCCAAAAGACTCAACTCTCTTGCATCGTTGAGTCGGGAAATGAAAAAAGAGTCTCTTGGCTTGGCCGGAGGTCATACCTGGTGGTCATGTGGAGGTGAAGACTCACGCCTAGTGCATGTTGTGCAGGTGGGGTTTTCTTGAAGGACCTGTGGATCGGATTCGTGGGGTTCTAGTGAGGGCTCGATAGAAGTATTTCAGTTCTACGGATTCAAAGAAGATTGATCCTATCAAAGGTATGAATTTGGGATTCGAGGAATTGTAAGGTGAGAGGAATGAATGTTGGCTATTCTCTCAAGTTACGAAAGGTGAAGTCTAGTGGGAGACATGTAACGAGCGCACGTGGTTTGGGAGGGGTCAACAATCTGTTGACTTATCGCGTTTCAGGGTTTTGCAAGGGATGAGCACGAGAGCTCAACACCCCAACTCATGAAGTCACGAATCATGAAGAGCGCTAGAAATTAGCTCTAGCTGTGGTCATATTAAGAAGGGATCTGAAGGGAGTAGCTTATCCCTTAAGCCCATTCGGGGTTTCACATTTTGGAATTTGCCAAGAGCTGTGGAAATACATCGAGACTCTCCAACTCCCGAAACTTGAAGTCCTTTGTGGCTTAAACGAAGGGTTTAAATAACCCTTGGCATGGTTTTAGTGAAGAACCTGTGCGGATCTCAGCCCGAGGGCAGGGGGTCTGCACCAGTAGTGGTACCAGAGCTTGATTTTGTCTGTATATTCCAGGCAAAAGGAGACTGAAGACAAAAGATGGCTGCTGGAAGTCATAAGTGTGGTCAAGATAAGGGCCGCCAGAATAAAAACAACACAGAGTTTGACAAAGAGCTTGCGTTAGAAATGCCAAAGCCACAATGGGCGTATGAGTGGCCCATGAAAACGAAGGTGAAGTGGCCAGTGAAGCAATTATTTGCCAGAGGACAACAAAATATGTTAAGAGGATGGTTGAGGCATGTTGAACGCCTCAAAGATGAAGAGGAGATGGTTCATGTGTGTGAACCAGAGACTGGGAGAAGTCTCAGTGATGATGAAGAGGAGAGATCGAGAAGAGATCTCATAGATTGCCAAGTGGGCAGAGATGGACATTCAAATTGCCAGGTGGGCAATAGAAAGAGATCAAGTGAAGGTCTTGTATACTGCCAAGAGGGCGGTGCTGAAAGTTCAAATTGCCAGGAGGGCAGTAAGATGGGATTGGATGATCTCATAGACTGCCAGGTGGGTAGAGGAAGAGGAGAAAAACCATATTTCCAGGAGGGCAAGGGAGAGAAGATGAGGCCACGTGAGAGTCTCATGAACTCATAGGTGAGTTCGAATCAATGAGAGGAGTTGAGAGAGAAGGAAGATTGGAAGAACATTCTGATGATTGGAGGGATAAGAGTATTCATATGAAGCAACTGAGTGGAGGCTGATGCATAGGATGAAGGTGAAACAAAGGAAGAAGGACAACCAGTAGAAACCGTCACAAAAGAAGAATTGGGGTAGACATCAAGAGATACCCCAGTAGAAGGAGAAGAAGATGAGCATTCAGAAGAATGGCTCAAATATTTCACCCAGGTATTTGAAACAAAGACACCTGCAACACTGAAGCTAATAGTAGAAGAAGAGCATGAAGATAAGATTCTCACTCCTTGGGAGAAGGAGATAGAAATGTTAGAGGATTGGCTGAATAATCCAGAACCAGTAGATGGCTGCCAAGAGAAGACAATCATGCAGATGTTAGTAGAGGATAATTTCGAGAAATTGCTCAAAAATTTCAGCCAGGGAGCTGAACAAATGATAACTGCAGTGTCGAGGCATGCAACAGAAGATGAAGGAGAATTCCAGTCTGAGGAGCAACTGGAGGAAGTTGGAATTCAACCAGCACAAGGTGAAATGATAGAAGCAAGTTTTTCAAAGAAGATGACTGAACAACAGATCAATCAAGAAGATAAGACTGTAGAGCTGAATTTTGCAGTAGGGTGGCAAGTTAAGGCCACCAAGGAAGAAGATAGTCTGGGGGATCAAGATGATCTACCCATTTGTAGGGAAGAAGTGCAGCGAAGCACACTACAAAAGGAAAGGCATCCATGGGAGCAACTGGATGAGATAATTGAGGAGATCAGAAGGATAATGTTGAGGTCAGCAGTAGAATCTTCCAGCGACGAGAAGCTGGACAAAAAATATCCCGCAAGAGCAGCAGGGTAGCAGCAACAACGGCGAGGAAATGGAGCAGGACAACTCCAAATAAAAGTTTGGGATCCATGTGGATTTCAATAGAGCTTGGAAGCTCATGAGAAAGAGATCATGATTTTTCCAGTTGAGGAGTATGATGCAGGAGCATCACTCCACATCATCAAGCGCTAGCCAACCAACACACCCAACGCACATTCAATGGAAGGAGAGAGGCACAACCCTCTCGTTGTTCAAATTTTGAAATTGTATTCAATGTTGTAAGGCCAAAGAGCCAAAAGCCATGCATGTACGCAGGCTTTAGATAAAGGTTGACTTAAATGGTGGTAAGGTTGATATATAGATCTGATTCAGACTAGACAACCATTCAATGTAATTGAATGTAAATTAATGAGAGTTGGTGAGGATGGAGGGAAGCGCTCGAGGAGCCCCCTTTTGTAAAAATATCTTCTTTTGTTTTTCAGTTATGCAGAGAAGAACAGAAAGAATAGGGAGAAGAGAGGAAGCCGTGACTCTGTTGCAGTCCGAGCTCACATTGTAAAGAGGTATTTCATATTAATACAATCATAGCAGTTTTTCCTGCATGTTGTTGTTCATGTGTTTGTGAGTTCATGAATGAATGTCTTTATGTGTTGATGATATGATAGATGTGCATTTGCAGGGATAGATAGATTTTACTATCTGAGAGTTATTTGATTTCAAGTTTGGATTCTTTGTGGTTTCATGCAAGAGTGCATGACAGAGTACTGTGGTCTCTGAAAACCAGTGCAGGAGTGCATTCCTGAATTCTGCGAAATTTCAGACAAAGATGTGCCAGGAGGGCGCACTAGCTAAAGACGTTGACTCAAGGAGGAAGCCTCAAGGTTGTTGAACACCTTGAAGGAGCAACTGTGTAGAGGAGATCACAGAGAGGAGAAGAAGAATTGTTGAGAATTATGTAAAGGATCTGCCAGGAGGGCATTGAGAAAATGCACAGGATGCATTGAGGATAACTCTATTTCGAGTTCAGTGAGAAGACAAAGTCACTGAGGATTCTGGAGAACTCTGCCACTTGGGAATTGGGTTGGTGAAAGTGTGCACAGAAGGAACTCTTGTTTGAGTTCAGAGAGAAGAGAAGTGTCACAGGAGTAGACACTCATAGGGTTATTGAACACCCTGCAGGCTCAACAAAGCGTGTTTGAGCGGGAAGTTGCCAGAGGGCACTTACATCCCTTCAAGGAGAGAAAGGGACAGAGACATTTTGAGGTCAGAGCCACAGATAAGCTCAGAAGAGATAGCACCATTTCATGCAAAGGTCCTGTAAGAGGTTGCAGAGTTTGAAGGAACCTTTGAGGTTCAGAGAAATAGAGCTCAGCAAGGAGGGCTTGAGCAGAAGGTCATCAGGAGGACACCAGATTTCCCTTTGAGGACACAGAAGGGTGAGCCCCCTAGAGGCTCGGGTAAACAAAGCTCAGGAAGGATAGTGCCTTAGCACAGTGAGTAACAACAGAGTGAGAAGAAGGTTGAGAAACCCTTTGAGGTTTCATAGTCGACAAAGCTCAGGAGGGATAGCATTCCTAGAATGCAGGCGATATCTAAAGGAATTGAGTTCGCAGAGGAAGCAAAGGTCGAAGCCTTTGAAACTTCATAAAATCTCCCAAGGGGAGGGAGGAAGTTCTCAATCTCAGGAGGGAACACAGCTATCGTTAGATCAGCTGGAGAGACAAGACCTGGACCATCGAGTTTCATGTCTAGACAACAGGAAGAGAGAGCGCAGAAGATTAGATTTGGGCTGTTAGATCTAGCATCAATATCCGATAACCGTTGGATCGAGTGAAGTTGCACAGAGTTTAATCTCTGGAAGCCGCATAGAAGAGAAGAAATAGACGGTGGAGATGCTTTGTGGAGAAGCGCGAAATCCCGTAGGCCGTTAGATCTCGTAGATCTGTGAGGAATTTAAGACTGAGCATCTTTTAGTGTTCAAAAGCTCAGGAGGAGTAGTGGCCGTTGGATGAGAGTCAACGTGAGACGTTGATCTCGCGCACAAATTTCACTATTTCACGAGTTCGGGGAATGGAGTGACCAATGGTTTGGTTCGCTGCATTTCAAACTCCCGGTTACCGAAATCCTGATACAACCATGATTGTTGGATCGAGGGAGGCTCATAGCCGTCAATCTCGTCTAAGGGAGCGATTTCAGAATTCGGGGTTTGAAGAGCCAAAAGATTCGACTCTCTTGCATCGTTGAGTCACGAAATGCGAAAAGCATCTCTTGGCTTAGCCGGAGGTCATACCTGGTGGTTGTGTGGAGGTGAAGACTCACACCCAGTGCACATTGTGCAGGTGGGATTTTTGTGAAGGACCTATGGATCCTATTCATGGGGTTCCAGTGAGGGCCCGAAAGAACTATTTCAGTTCTGCGGATTCGAAGAAGATCGATCCTATCAAAGGTATGAATTCAGGATTCGAGGAATTGTAAGGTGAGAGGAATGAATGTTGGCTGTTCTCTCAAGTTCCAAAAGCTGAAGTCTAGTGGGAGACAGGTAACAAGCGCACGTGGTTTGTGAGGGGTCAACAATCTGTTGATTTATCGTGTTTCGGGGTTTTGCAAGGGAGGAGCACGAGAGCTCAACACCCCAACTCATGAAGTCACGAATCACAAAGAGTGCTAGCGCTTAGCTCTGGCTGTGGTTGTATTAAGAAGGGATCCGAAGGGAGGAGCTTATTTCTTAAGCCCATTCGGGGTTTCACATTTCGACATTTGCGAAGAGCTGTGGAAATACATCGGGACTCTCCAACTCCCGAAACCCGAAGTCTTTTGTGGCTTAAACAAAGGGTTTAATTAACCCTTGGCGTGGTTTTAGTGAATATCCTGCACGGATCTCGGCCTGAGGGTAGGGGGCCTGCAACACCTATCACTGCCACCTTAATAGGAAACCCCTCTCTATTTAGGATTATATCAAAGTACCCTAGGGGAGACATCCCCAATGACCTGAGGTTTTGAGAAGGCTATGGCCAAAGTTTAAGAAGGTTTTCCCGCCACTCACAGGTAACTCAATTTCGAAGGGTTCTTTTATGTCTTATATAGAAGAAGAAAATGAATAGTGTTGTTTACCTTCCCAAAACAAGACAACAAAATAGAAAAAAGGGAACTTTTGAAGTAGCAAATGATATTAGTGATTCATAAGACAATGAACTCTTAAAAAATATACTAGCTGATATAAAATTGAAGCAAAAAAACAATGATAAATTAATAACATCCACAATAATTATGCTCCAAAATGCTTGAAAAAAGACTAGAAATAGTAGCTTTAACTAGGCAAATTGATATTAGATAGTCACAAGCAGATTTAGCAATGTCTAGCTAACATAACATGTCACTTTTGAGGTTAATTTCTTGTTGTTAGATGGATATTGCAATATTTTGCAACAACAACAAGTTAGTTAGTGAAATGGGCTAATCTAAGGTTAGTAGGAGTTAGTGTATGATCCAAAGAAGATATTTTGAAAGTTGTTTGATAAATCAGTCAATGGTAGTGAGTAGACTAGTGCCTTCTAGGGTAATGGAGTCAATGATAGAAACAAAAAATCTTAGAGGGAAATAGAAATGATAATACTTAGTCAAAAGGAGGTGGAGAAGATGAGAGAGGTGTTGGTAACCCAAGGCCTCAAATATCCAAGTCCTATAGATAATTTCTAGAAAGTAAGGAAACTTAGGCCTTAGCGATTTCTCTTTCCTTAGAAAAATTGAAACAAATATGCAATAGGAAATATAAGTAGGGTTACTAGAGTGCTACAATGGTAGGGCTCTAGTATCTACTTCTAGATATGGTTCTCCTTGAGAAATTTAAACAAGTAGAAAATTATAGAGAAAAGGATAATAACTTATGCCTTTATCCTAGGGTTTCAAGCAAGCAATTTCACAATATTTTACCTGAAAAAGTAAAATTCACCATAAGCATTCATTCACAATAAATAAATGAAGATTTGCCACTTACTTCACCAAGAATAATCAAGCTTAAACCTTAGTTGAAGATATTCCACCATTAAAATATCCAAGCAACACCAAAATTAACATCCTCTTCCAAGAAGTGTGCCTAAAATTTCAGCCAATAATCCTTGAAAAGGGAACAAATTTCAGACCTCACACTTGTGTCATGAGTGAATGATGAAAAATGAGAGTTTCTCTCTCTTATTTATACAATATCAATGAACTTTAATTATAGTTAGGTCCTAAAAAGGCCGACATGGAAAAATTATATTAAAATCTAGTTTTTACATAAATGTCATTAATTAAACCCTAAAATCAAATTCAAGGGTGACATCATGCCATTCAAGGGTGACATCATGCCATTCAAGGGTGACGTTACCCCCTTAAGGTGGAATGCTAGGCCTCAAATGAAAAACGTTTCGCCTCCAAAGCCCCCAAATGCTACCACACATGCCAATTAGCACACAACCGTCCTCATAAATCCAAACCTTGACTGGATGACATCTAGGGTCAAAATGATGATGTCATGGACCTCTAGGGGTCAATGTCCAAGAGGAAAGGAAAGACCCCCTTGGATCTAGGTCTGCTAGAGTGTCCCTGGTGGAACATAATGCTTTCTTCCTAGTGCAATATCGTGGTTTCTATTTTCCCCTTGGTGGGGTTACAACATCAATATGTTGGGCTTTCAGCCCCATGGAGGTCCGACCTAATCATTTCCCCATATGTACCTGTCCACCTGGAAAAGTCCTGAAACAACAAAAAGTATGCCCTAAAGGGGTTCATAAGTCACATACATCATAGAAATGTCAATCACATCTAATAATCAAATTACCCAAACGTGTGCATCAAACTCCCCTTTACCTAGACAAATGCTCAAAGACATTATGCAGTCTAACAAGTCAGGTCTAAAGAGGGTCTCTGATCCAGATTTATGTAGGAACACAATGAAATATAGAAATACACATAAACGCAGAGATGCAGCGGAAATAAGACTTCATTTCATTAATAACAAATGACTGAAATATGCTTACAGACAGAATGGAAATAAACTAGCTAGGGCACTGGTAGCTTATCTCTGAGAAGAGATGTGGCTGCTACTCGCATCCGTGAGAAGATGATTACAATGAGGCTCCAGAGGCCTTTTTACAATAGACGAGAATGCCAAAAGTCATAGACATCCAAAAACCTAACCCTAGGAGATGAAGCGCCAAAAGTCATGTGGGCCCCGTTTGGGTAAGTTAGTACATCAACTTCCTGGGGTCGTAACTTTTGCATACGATCTTCGTTTTAAGTGTGTGATAGCTCGTTGGAAAGGTATCGTCGAGGAGATTCATTTTGGGGGATCAATAATTCCTTTGGATATAGTTGAGAACCTAGATCTCAAAAAACCTTCATTTAGGCCCTCAAAATGGCCCCGGAAGTTAAAACCTGCTAAAAATAGTAAATTGCCAAAATTGCTAGTGAGACAGTCGAAAAAGGTGGGTGGCCACCGATATCCACTTGGATCAGTCTCAGGATGTCCTATTGGGATAATCCTCCTTAATTTTGGGGTGTTTCCTAGGTCAGATAAAATCTAGGTCATGTAAGTGTGTGAAATGGTGTATGGGAAGTGTTTGGGCATAGGGTGCAATGATAACAGGGAAATGTAGGTCTTGCCTGTGGGTGCCTTTGTAGAGGGAGAGTTGCACCTTATCATGTATGCCATTATTTCATATCCCATTCAATGCCTTTATTCTTACTCTTATTTCTTTTGGTATTTTCATTTTCAAGGGAAAAGCTGGGGGACACTGTCCCAACGTGGTGACTAGAGGTGAAAGTGTTACCCACAAACATTTCATGGAAATGAGAAGGTTGTCTTGTGATGAGACCCCCTTTCTCTTGGTTATGTCACCAATAGACACTACCCTAGTTTGGTGACTAGATAGATGGTAGTGTCATACCGCTACATGCCCATGGACCTAATAGAATGGTTCATGATGAGACCTCCCATCCACCAACTAATACCTTGAGTTTTATTTTATCTTAAGTGTCCCTTTTTCTTACTAAGAATCCTTTTATTTCTTTATCGAAAATCCCTGGGAGAAGCATTTCAAAGGTTTCATTTTTTATTTTAACTCTTGTGAGATAGTTTTACCCTCTCAAACTTTATCCCCTTCTTACCACAAGGCAAGGTACAATCCTTACTAGCGTGGAAAATCCAATGCTCGAACTAAGGCGGGGGGAGATCAGAGGAATAATGATGGAAAATGTTAAATATGGAGGGAATGGAAGATGACCTTTCATAGACCCACCCAATGGAATCCCATCCTAAAGGGAGATCAACTTACTAGGGAATCATGTCACCCTTCCAGGTATGAACAAGTTAAAGATCATAATTTCCAAGCAAACATTATGAAATGAAGGAGAATTCAAAGCAACATATTCAAGTGCTTCAATAATCAGAGTGAAACATACCATGATACCAAGAATCATGAACTCATGGAGCAATAATTACTGCTACTTCAAGACCAGGCTGGTGGGATGGATGTTGCTACTATCGATAGATGGGATGCACTAAAGAAAAGATGGGCCCCTCCAAGGCCATGCTGAAGTCATCCAGCTCTCGACGCTCCATGTCTAGGACCTGTGGGCCTCGAGACATGATCTCCTTAATTTAGGGATAACTAAGGCAATCATTTCTCGAGGCCCACAAGTCCTAAACGTGGAGTTTTGAGAGTCAGATGACTTCAACATGGCCCTAGAGAGCCCATATTTTCTTCAGTGCAACCCATCTATCGGTAACAATAACATCCATCCCACCAGCCTAGTCTTGCAGTAGTAGTAAGTATTGCTCCATGAGGTAATGAGTCTAGGTATCATGGTATGTTTCACTCTGATTATTGAAGAACTTGAATATGATGCATTGAATTCTCCTTCATTTCATAACGTTTGCTTGGAAATTATGCTCTTTAACTTTTTCATACCTGGAAGGGTGACATGATGCCCTAGAAAGTTGATCTACCTTTAGGATGGGCTTCCACTGGGTGGGTCAATGAAAGGTCATCATCCATTACCTCCATACTTACCACTTTCCATCATTATTCCTCTCATCTATGTAAAATTTCCAGGTCCTATCAACAGTCTTCTTGGTCTGTCTTTGACCAAGCTAAGACACTAAGTTTCTTGCTGTCATAAATTTTGTTTTCTGCTGTTTTATAACAGCCAACTGTAGTTTTTGGTTTAGCTGATATGTTAT
>ML785588.1:97042-112411 GCA_009831015.1 Picea engelmannii
AAAAAAAAAAAAAAAAAACAAACAAACAAATTTCAAACAAAATAAAAAATTAGTAAAAAAAATGAAACATAAAAAAATAAAACAAAACAAACAAATTTAAAAGAAATAACAACAAATTTTTTTTTCAAGCACTAAGCATGCACCCTAGTGCATTCAAACCACAACAAGCCCGCGCCCTAGTGCATTCACACCACAACAAGCTGATCAAGAGGGAGGAGAGAACTACAACAAGCTCGAGAGGGAGGAGAGAATATGTGCCTTGCATTCACACCCGCGACGACAGAGAAATCCCGCACCTCGCATTCACACCACAACAAGCCCGAGAGGGAGGAGAGAACAACATGTGTTTCCAGTTGTGAGCTCCATTGGGTTTTCTCTAAGGTTGTGAGGGTTTCTTCGTTACCTTATTTGGAAAAATACAACATGATTTTTGCAGGTGTGTCGAACAATGGAACACAGGATCAGAACAACATCATGTCGGACCCTATGCATGTGTGTGTGTGTTGTTTTCTGTCATTGTTAAATTTAACATCAAATTTGCCCAAACTTAATACTATAAATACCTTGTTCTTTTCTTTCTCTAGTAATTCGCCACAAATATGGACATTGGAATTTTAATTTGACTGCTTGGCATCCATTTTGTATGATTTGTAAGTAGTAAAGCTTAATTCTATAATATACGTATTTCTTCAAATCTTAGTAAAATGGAGTTTTGGGGGTTGTAGGGTTTTAAATATAGGTGATGGAAGGAAGCTTATATCAATTATAGGTCCAACTAGGTAAATGGATTCAAGGTGAATCAAATGGACGATGAGGTCAAGAGGAAACCCTCTTAAGAATGGGATTATTTCATTCAAGGATTAGGGATTATATTAGAACCAAAAGGAAGAACTATTTAAGAGAGGTTGGCCCCTCAAAATCGGCTCCATAAGTCTTGTGTGAAGGTGTACCAATCCTCATCAAACATGTAAAAAAGAACTCACAAGCCCCTTCCAAGTGGACACATGGCTCTCGAAGGTGAATAATGCTTCAAAAGTGATGAATGTAACCCTAAAAAATGAAGAACCTCCTCTAAATCAGATCTAGGATGTTAAATGTGAAGCCAACAAGGTGTAATAACCCTCCTTAAATCATGCCAATGTCCTCTCCAATTCAATGGATGGTTGAACAAACTCACACATGCCGAATGAAACCTTCATGCAAACTCCAAGGTGGACATCTCATCAATTGATGTGACAGATGCCTCAAAATGATTTATTAAGGTGAGCTTTCATAAATTTGGAATGTGGCAATGAATGAGAAGATTTGGTTCATCAAGAATAGACAAAAACAATTTTTACCAATGCCTTGGGAATCATGAATTACCTCGATAAATGTGAATTACATTGGGAAATGTGAAGATGCCCAAAAATATGAAAGAATAGAGGGGCTTCCGTAGTGAAACATATTAGATATGATTTTTGGGATTAACTGCATAGAGTAAGTCATTAATCTATGACCCATATCCACGAGTATTAGTCGCAACTGACCAATAATTCTCATGATTTGAATAGTCCACTTAGCACTCATTGCATCGGGTGATGCTCACAGGGGTGAAGAAGTGCGATTGAAACCAATGAAATGAATCACATAGCATCAATCATCACTTCCGGGGCTTGCACCTAGTACCAAGACTTCCCAGGTGGTAACCCATCCTAGAACGCCTCTGGATCAAGTGCAGTTAACTGTGGAGTTTTCCCCACAATCAAGCCCACTTAGCTTGCTACCCCATTTGCAAAACCTTAGCAAGTATTGTGGCTTATGAACGAGCTCCCTTCACTCTTATATTTAAGCATAGAGGGGCTTCCGCAATGAAACATATTAGATATCATTTTTGGGATTAACTACGTAGAGTAAGTCATTAATCTATGACCCATATCCATGAGTATTAGTCACAATTGACAAATAATTCTCTTGATTTGAATAGTCCACTTAGCACTCATTGCATCGGGTGATGCTCACATGGGTGAAGAAGTGCGATTGAAACCAATGAAATGAATCGCATAACATCAATCATCACTTCTGGGGCTTGCACCCGGTAACCAGGACTTCCCAGGTGGTCACCCATCCCAGAACGCCTCTGGCTCAAGCGCACTTAACTGTGGAGTTTTCCCCACAATAAAGCCCACTTAGCTTGCTACCCCATTTTCAAAACCTTAGCAAATATTGTGCCTTATGAACTATCCAGTTAGAGCTCCTTTAACTCTTATATTTAAGCATAGAGGGGCTTCTGCAGTGAAACATATTATATATCATTTTCGAGATTAAATGCGTAGAGTAAGTCATTAATCTATGACCCATATCCATGAGTATTAGTCACAACTGACCAATAATTCTCATGATTTGAATAGTCCACTCAACACTCATTGCATCGGGTGATGCTCACAGGGGTGAAGAAGTGCGATTGAAACCAACGAAATGAATCGCATAGCATCAATCATCACTTCCGGGGCTTGCACCCAGTAACCAAGAATTTCTAGGTGGTCACCCATCCTAGAACGCCTCTGGCTCAAGCATGCTTAACTGTGGAGTTTTCCCCACAATCAAGCCAACTTAGCTTGCTACCCCATTTGCAAAACCTTAACAAGTATTGTGCCTTATGAACTATCCAGTTAGAGATCACTTCACTCTTATATTTAAGCATAGAGGGGCTTCCGCAGTGAAACATATTAGATATCATTTTTGAGATTAACTGTGTAGATTAAGTCATTAATCTATGACCCATTATTAGTTGCAACTGACCAATAATTCTCATGATTTGAATAATCCACATAGCACTCATTGCATTGGTTGATGCTCACAGGGGTGAAGAAGTGCAATTGAAACCAATTAAATGAATCACATAGAATCAATCATCACTTCCGGGGCTTGCACCCAGTAACTAGGACTTCCCAGGTGGTCACCCATCCCATAACGCCTCTGGCTCAAGCGCGCTTAAAGAAACTAATGCCATGCCCAAACTCAACAAGACACCATGCAACATCAAGTGTTTTTTATCATTGATCAACAAATATGCCATGAAATCCTCTACCTCAACAAGATATGTGGAACCAAGTAGGTTTCTCAATTGTCTACAACTGATCAAAAATCCAAAGGCTAGTGAGTAAATTCACTATGGTTATTACCCTATACCAAAATGAGGGGTAATAGATCATATAATTACATATGTAGCAGCAAAAAAAAATATTTTTATGCTTCATAATGTTGTCAAAAGTGCACCATATTTTGGACTCATCATCACCCCCCAACCAAAGGGATTTTTGGCCCTAAATTTTCACACAAACTCTCTGGGAGTATACAATGTCTACTTTTTATAATATTCACATAATTGGATTCCATTTTGTAGGCATTGTCATGTTGTATAATTTGTTTTTTTGTCTAGGAATTTTATGCGAATCCATTTTTCCTATCTTTTACAATTTTTTGGTGGTTTTGCTTTATGTATAACTCATTGAAATAGAACTTGGGATCATTATATTCCTATGATGCAATGCATTTTTTCCTATTATTTCCCTTTGATTTTACCAAAGGTTCCACCCTATACCAACAAGCAACTTAACCTCTCTAAGCCATTGTTTTGTTCTCATTGAATGTTAGTGCTCATCCTTGTATACATTTCCCTAGTTTAGCACAATTCACATGTTGACACCCATGCCACTTTGTACCATAGGTATGGGAGTCCACATAGTCTATGATTGCATGAATGAACCTCATGATTTTCTCTTCTCAATTTTTTACCATTACCTAATGGATTCTTGAGCCGTTACACTTAGTTTATTGTCTTATTTTAGAATCATATTGATAAACCATTGTTTCACCTCGTTCTTGTTTTAAATCTTCACCTCCAATCATGCTACCATCATTATTCATCCCATTTAAGAAGACACATCATAGGCACATCATTGGTCACTTCCCGACCTTTTTTTTTTTTTTGACAAGAACGGATAGTGGTATTTGATTATAAAGAAAGTGGTCTTGCCACTGGTGCGATTACAAAAAGGCTGCGCTTCACTGAGCGACTGCCTTCCTAGTGTTTACTACTATTCCTAAAAGAAGTAAGTTTGAATCCTTAACTAAAGGTGCTAACATAAAGTTAACGATTATAGATTTATTTACAGCATTGGCTTCTATACAAAACGACAATCTTGCTGAAGATGTGTTGAGATGGCTTTCATGCTGAGTGACTGGATTAGTTCTTTGGGTCTTGCTTCCATTCATTGTTGAGCTGAGACATTTTTACCTCTAGTTGGACGATTCTTTCCTCGAATTATTTCTTGGGATTCTTGAGTTCTTTGTGCATCTTGCCCAACTCTTCAGTAAAACTGATTTTGGTGGTGGAGATGTCCTCTTCCAGCTTCTCAAGACGTCTTCCTGCTTCTGAGTCCAGATTTTCGAGAAAGTCCAGTTGGAACTACAACAATTGCTTTAAGTTTTCCAGTGTTGTGTCCATCACCTTCAGTCTCTCTTTTGTGATTGGCTTGTTTCCTAAGATTGATGCCATTTCTTGATATCTTTCCCCTCTTCTTGCGCCCTATTGCTTCAATGGAAATTCCTCAAGAGGTCTCTTCTTAGGAGTGGCTTGAGGCTATGGAGGCGCCTCCGATTTATGCACTCCTTCCTTCCCCTTCATAATTTCAACCCGATTTGCTAAATCTGTGAGGCATGGGCGTAGTGATTCTCTGTCTCCTCCTTGTATGAAGTCCGTTGTCTCATGATACCCTTCCTTGTCCCTTCTGCCCAATAGCTTTGTCCTGACATGACTTAATATGAGCACTTTTCCCATCTTCCTTGCTTCTTTTCTCCAACTTTCCTTTTTGAAAGTGGAGGTATGACTCTCATGGATCAAGGTAATTTCACGTTGGATAACGTTCCATTTACCTTCAAATTTCCCAGCACCAAGAGGGTGCCTTTGTTAGCCTCAACATTTGCTCTTTCGTTTAGCTCTCTTAACACATGGTAGATCTTATAAGAGCGGAAGTTCCCAAGAAGGAGGTGGATTTTGTCCAAGAGTTTATTGAGTTTCACGCTTTGGGTTTTAGAATAGTGAATTATGGCTTTGATTACCATTCTGGAGTCACCTATTATAACCAGGTCCTGGACCCTGTGCCTACTTGCTTGATTTAGCCCTTGCCAGAGTGCCAGTGCTTCTGCTCTGTTGTTGGTTTCGATTCCTAAACCCAGGGCGTAGTTTATCGTTGCTGCTTCGTTGGGGCTTTCAATTATCCCTCCTCCTCCTGCTAGGCCCAGTTTCCCTTTTGAGGCCCCGTCGAAGGACATGATATGGACATTTCTCTTTGTTTTCCAATTGTCAAAATCCTATTTTCCTTTCCTGATTTCCCATTCCTCTTGGTTTGGGGTGCTAGCCTTTATCCCATTATGACTTTGGATTTTAAACTGATCCAACCAAAGTTCCTTTGTTGCTTCTAGCATTTTGTTGTTTTTTGATTGGCATAAGTAAGGTGCACTTTCGCCAAAGAGTGCATGAGTTTTGGTTACCACAAGGGTTGTTCTCCTTTTGCAGTCTCTAAAGATTCTGTTGTTTCTTTCCAGCCATAGATTCCATAGGATGACCTTTGGGAGGACCTTCCACAGAGCATAGGCTTGGCTTCGTTTATGTATCTTGAACGGGTAATTGGAGTCCCAATGTTGGAGAAGACTTTTGGTGTCTGGATGGAGGTTGATGACACTTTGTGTTCCTATTGCCAGCTTATAGACTTCTTTGGAGTAGTCACAGTTGAGAAGGAGGTGGTCTGTAGTTTCTTCAGCCTGTAGACAAAGAGGACACCTGTAGGGGCCTTCCCATCCTTTTATTTTGAGGTTTTCCCCCATTTGGATGCTATTGTGGGCAAGGGTCTAGATAAACATGTCAATTTTTAGGATGGACTTGGACTTCCAAATTGCTTTCCAGATGGACGGGTTAGGTGGGACGTTGGGAACGTTTATAGTGAGATGGTAGCCTTCTGGTGTGGTGTAGGGCTTGGAGTTCCCTCCCCATCCTCTTTTGTCCTTTCCTTTTTTTTTTAGGGGGGCTTTCCCTTGAAGACAGAGCTTTAGGATGCTCCATTCCCTTTCTAATTTGGGGGGTCTGTTGACCACTCCCCACCCTTGCCAAGTATTGTACTTGTCATTCCCCCAAATTGAGATGTCAAAGAGAGAATTTATGTTTTGACTTTCCATCTAGTCTTTGAGGCACAACAGGTCCTCTCTCATCCCTAGGGGGGGGTCTCCCATGATTGAATCTTGCCAAATTTTAATTTTCTTTCCATTTCGTGGAACCCAAGTGAGTTGAGGGTTGAAGTGGGGCATGGCCTTTTTGTAGAGGGTAAAGATAGGGGATCCCTTAGATTCCCTACATGGATATTCTATGCATCGTTCCCTTGGCCCCCTAAAGTATTTTTTCCATAGTGCCAATTTCTTCCAAGTTGGTTTTTCGGTGACAATAATCCGGAGCAACTTTGCCCCCAAGGCCAAGTTCTGAAATTGTGTTTTTTTGAAGTTGAGGCCACCTTCCAAGAGAGGTTTAGAGGTTTTTTCCCAGTTTATCAAATGCATTTTCCTTCCTGTCTGTTTTCCTCCTTCCCAAAGGAAACGCCTTTGCAGTGCCTCGATTTTTTGAATTGTGGAGGCAGGGGCTAAAAGCAACGAACTCTGATAGATGGGTATGCTAACCATAACTGCTTTAATCAGGACAACTTTCCCTGCTAGATTTAGCCAGTTCGCCCCCTAGGAGGAAATTTTATTTTTTAGGTTGTCAATCAGTTGGTTCCAATGTGAGGCTCTTGGGGAAAATTTGAATATAGGGATTCCCAGGTATTTGAAATCCTCCCAGTTGGTATGCCCTTCCATCCCGAGAACTCTAGTAATTCCCATCATTTCATTTGGCGTAGTATTCCATCCATAAATCTTTCTTTTGGCCTGGTTTATTTCACTTCCTGAGACTGCTGCGTAGGCTTCCAATTCCTCCTTAAACGTCTTTGCTATTATAGGTCTTGCACCTCCCAACAACAGAGTATCATCCGCAAATTGTGCATGATTTATGTCTTTCACCCCTTGCACTATTCTTAACCCCTGAAGGTTGTTTTGACTTTGGGAATTTTCCAGTTGATAGCTTAGAACTGAAGCTTGGATTGCGTAGAGGAGGGGCGAGAGGGGGCACCATTGCCTTAAGCCTCTGGTGGCTTGGAAAAACTTTGTTACTCTTCCATCCACCATGGGGGCTATCCAAGGTGATCCTATACAAGCTTTAATCCATTTTACAAAAGACGGATCGAAACCAAACTTTATCATTACTTCAAATAAAAAGTTGTGTCTAACTCTATCAAAGGCATTGGCGAGATCGAGTTTTATTATCATACATTTGTCTTTCCTCTGGACGCTTGAGTGAAGGGCCTCTTGAACTAGGATGATGTTATCTGCAATATGCCTGCCTTTGATGAAGCCTCCCTAGTTTTTTGGGACAATGAGAGGGAGGATTGTTTTGATTCTGTTGGCTATAATTTTGGTGAGGATTTTGTAGCTTGTGTTGCAGAGGGAGATTGGCCTGAAGCGGTTGAAGTTGACTGCCCCTTTCTATTTCAGGATAAGCGCTAGGAAGGCCGATTTTGTGCTCCCGCCAAGCTTGTTGCTCGTTTACAATTTCCACATCATCTTGGTGAGATCAGATTTTATTATTTCCCAACACTATTGATAGAATATGGAAGTGAAACCGTCTGAGCCTGGGGCCTTGTCTGGGATCATTTGGTCCAGTGGCTCCTTTATTTCCTGCTGTGTTACTTCCTTAATCGGCTTGATGTTGATGTCCTACTTTATGAGGTTTGGAATAATGGAGAGAGGGTACAGATGAGGGTCTATGACTATCCTTTGCGGTTCTGAATAGAGTGCTTCAAAGGTTTCAAAGGCTCCTTATTTATGCCTTCTGGATCTGAGATTATGTTATTTTGAACCTGAATTTCTGTCACTGCTTTATAGTGCTTTCTTGCCTCCGCTTTCTTATGGAAGTAGCTTGTATTTTTATCTCCTTCTTTTAGCCAGAGGCTTCTGGATTTTTGCCTCCAGTAGCATTCTTCCTCTTTGCAGGCTTTGTGCCATTGTCTTTGAAGATGGTCCTCGTGTTGCAGGCCCTCTTGTATGATCTCTTTGTTTTCCATTTCCATCTCATGGTTCTCGAGTTTCTTTTGGGCTTCTTTGCGAGAGGTGATTGGGTTTGCTTGGCCCTTTGCCCAAGTTTTTAGAGCTGTCTTTAGCCTTCTTAGTTTCTCTTCCCAAACATAAAAAGATGAGCCCTTGACAATGCTTGTCCAAGATTTGGATACAAGAAGAAGAAAGTCTTTGTCTTGGATCCAGGTTGGGTTAAATCTGAAAGGGATGGGTCCATGGACTTGGTCGGTATTGATTTCTATGCGGATGGGCTTATGGTCTGAAACGCTATGAGGAAGGATCTCTGAGGTGGCTATGAGCCCAAGTAACAAGAAGGAGCTTTGGAAAAGGAATCTATCTAGCATGGCAGCAATATGCCTAGGTCCTACCCTTTTATTAGTCCATGTGTAGAGGCCTTTGGGAGCTTTGATGTCTACTAGATCCTAGGATGAGATTAGGTCTTCCACCCATTCTCTAGCTGGGTCTCTAACGATGGTTCCCCCTCTTTTTTCCTCCTGAGCCAGGGTTACATTTAGATCCCCTCCTAAAATGATATTGTCAAGTTCATTTTGCTGTAAGAAGTCTTTTAGGGTTTCCCAACAGTGTTTTTTTCCCTCTATATGTTGCGATACATAGATGTTGAAGAGGCTTACCAGATATCCCAAATTTTTGTGGAGGAGTTTGGTGTGAATCCAGTGCATGCATGTGTCTGAGCTGATCAGATCTATTTTGGTGGTGTTCCACAGTGTGCAGATCCCTCTTGAGGCGCCTCTAGCATTTTCGGCTATTCCTTGGTTGTTTCTCCATACGTTTAATGAAGCTTTGAGGGAGTCTTGTTGACTCATCTTGGTCTCATGGAGGAGTAGGATGTCTGCTTTCGAAGCTTTGATAATATCCTTGAGTGCTTCCTCTTTCCTTTTGCTACCAAAACCCCTACAATTCCAGGAGGTTAGATTCATCAATTACCATGGGGTGAGGAATGGCCTCCTTGGGAGGATTTGGATAACTTTCTTGTTTGCCGAATGCTGGTCAGTTGCTTGATAGTTGGATGTGAACCTTTTAGGACGTCTTTGTAGGTTTCTTGGTCTCTTTTTGCTTTTTTGGTTTTCCTGCCTTTTCCTGTTTTCTTTGGGGTGGCCCAAGCTTCGCTTGCACCTTTTGAGTCGTTGCCTGACGAGATATCCCCTTCCTCTGTGCCTTGACTTGCTTCCATCCTTTGGGGGGATTTGTTTTGCTCCTCTTCTTTTGTCATCAATTGATTTCCTCTGTCTTCAGGGGTCTAGTTTCCTCTTGTTCCACTTGGGCATCTTGACTTGGTTCTGCTGTCTCATCGCCTGTTCCCCTAGCCAAGATACTGAAGTTATTCTCCTTCTCTTTGCTTCTTGGGTCCTTGGCTTGCATTGGGGCTGTGTTTTCGCTTCTTGGTCCTTTTGTTTTGGGTTTCCCTTTTTGATCCTGTTGCCAGTCTTCATCCCCTGCTTTCTCTATATTGAGGTTTTTTGGGCAGTTTCTTTGGAAATGGCCATTTTCATAACAACCTCTACATTTGAATGGGAGCTATTCGTAATCAAGATTTTGGAAGTGTTGCCAATCCCCAACTTTTAGTTTTATCACTTTCGGTAGCCCTACCTCTAGATCTACTTACACATAGATCCTTGTGCAGGAGTATTGGTCTTTTGGGTCCGCTCTGTTGATGTAATGTCCCAATCCATTTTCGATTGCTTGAAGCGAAGAGGGATTCTAGCAGTGTATTGGCAGATTCGGGAGTCTAACCCAGACGGGGACGTCTTTGGGCACTTCTGAGGCTGGATCAAAGCTTGGGGTCTAGCGATTCAAATATATCCCTTGAGTGCCCATGAAGTACGGTCCATTTCTAAAGATTAGATCTTTGTCCTCCTGGGAGATGAATTCGAAGATAAAATATCCTCTCCCAACCGCATAGCATGTTAAACTATTTGTTATTAGCGGCCTCCAGTTCCTTTGGATCTAGTTGTCTGTGGTTTTGGCTGAGGGGTAGAGTCCCATGAATTGACCTACTAGGCCTCATTCTGAAAGGGAAATTGTGACCTTCATTGGGTGATCAGGGGGAAGGTCAATCTCTGGGACGACGTCTAGTTTCTTTACGAAGCTTGGGGGTTCTGAAGGTGGAATCTTCTTACTGTAGGTTGTGACGAGCTTTCGAAAGGAGGTGGCAGGAGAGGGAGGGGGCGATGACTCCCCTCCTCCCTAAGAAGCCATGCAGGTGGCTAAGAGCGAACCCTAAAATCAGAGCTACGCATCCGAGAGCTACCCAAAAAAATGTTACTTCCCGGCCTTTGTTATCCTATTCCTTAAAACCATTTTTTTGAATATGACACTCGCCTCCTCATTGTAACATAAATAACAAAAACACTATTTTAATATTTATAAAAATAAAAAATTAATAACAGGAAATGAAAAACACATCATTCCAAAAACATAAAAAAGAACAAAAGAGGAAACACAATGATTTTTTTGTATTATTGGATATGTCATCACTTCTAGTTTGGGTAGCTATCAGTGTCACCCTTATCTAGAGAATAAATATTGTGTCACCTTATCCTACAATTTTATAAGTGTTATTAGGTCTTGAGTCTTTTCCATTCACCATTAATCCGACCATGTAATCATGGCCTTTGAATAAGGGCTTGTCCCATTTGTCCTTTTTTGATGGAGTGAGTCAATTCAAAAATTTGTCCTTTCTTGGATGGAGTGAGTCAAGGTAATCATGTGGTAATCATGTACCCTATGGAATTGAGGCTATTATATCCTTGAATCACAAATTTAGTTTCTGTTTCAAGATTGGCCATCGAAGATGTACTGAAAATTGAGCAAAGCTTCATGTTCTATTTTCAACCATTGAGGTTGGAATTGGATAATATTTGTTAATATTCATGTGTATATGGAAGTATAAATGGTGGTTGAGTGGCTTAAGAGGTCTTACAGGATGCAAAGCAATACATTTCCCCATGTATTGGAAATGTTAAGAATTTCTAGAGAACATAAAAATTTGAAATCCTTATGTGACATTCCTCTTATGAAACAAGGATTTGTATCTTTTTTCTTTATTATAACATTTTTCTTTTCAGTGTTTGACGCAAACACATTTATTCACAACATGTGGGTTCATAATTTAAAAAACCCCTTTACGAAGCCCCCATGATCCTTATGAGTATTTAAGATGTGTATGGTGGTCTCTATTATCATAAAAGTTTATTATGTTAGAAATGATGACATTTGATTCAATGTTGTATAGGTGTACTAAGTGACTTATGACATTTGCATGGCATTTTTAAAATTTGCGTCATTTTGCTTCCATTTATCTGGATAATTAGCTCATACTTTTTCATAGCTAGTTTAAAGAGTCGAGTTTTCATCCCATAGCTAGTTTTCATCGAAGTTGAAATTCTTGCATTTCATTTCCTCTTGCATGGTTTAAAGAGTCGAGTCGAAACACCATCAGTTTCACGACAACTCCTTTGAGTAACAACAACCTAAAATCAAGCGCTCATTAAAATTTATCTAGAAAATTTTCTAGGGCTCTTCAAACCCATCTTAGCTTAGGTGTAGAGCTTTGAAATAGGATTGTGAGAATAACTTTCCAAAAATGCTAAAAAAAAATAAATCTTTGAGTTAGGGAGTGAAATCCAGTTGCTATATCACTGACTTTGGGAAGCCGTTCTAACACAAGGGTCAAGCATGAGGTCGCATTGGGGCCAACAGAGTAATCAACCTTGATTTGTTGGTTTTGGTATCAATTGTCAACTGTCCCCCCTCTACTTTGGTATAGTAGGTGGTAGCATAGAGGCCATAATATTTTAGACTTCCTACCCAATGTGACAACACAAGGAAGGTGGTGTTGTACTTGGGATTGATGTTGGCTAGACTCACTTGGAATCCTTGGAGGGTTTCTCACTGCTCGATGAGGTAACTTGCACCATGGTGTTAGTTCATTAAGCATGTTTTCAATGTAACTTTCCCACCCGCCGAAACTCAGCCCCTTCGCGCAATGATCTTGCGATGTTGGATTCCATCACCAACTGGAACTTCTTTGTGAGAATATTTGTGTGCATTCTTGACTCCTATATTAATTAGCGTGTGCTATTTTCTTCTCCTTAGTTGGCCTTAGGATTGAGTCTATGTCTAATAAAGTAGCAACATTCCATTGTCCCTCAAAGGGATTGATACAAAAGGATTGAGAATCCTTTTATAGTTGTTTTCTTTAAAGTATCAAAAACATTAAAAAAAAATATTTCATTGTTTTAGAATTTAAAAAAAAATCCAACTTCTATCATCAATCTATTTTTCTTCTTCAAGGATTTCATACAACAAAAATAAGAATTGAAAGAAACATCAATGCTTGTCATAAAGAGTTGTAGTTATAAGAATTTAGAATAAGTGAAAACATCAAAAACATGGTTGATGAATATATGTAGAGGAGTGTCCTAAAGAATATTTAAGGATTTCCCATGTTCCTTTTTCTAGTGCTACTCCTTCTTCAAATAATTTGTCAGCTTCCTTGTTTATGTCCCTATAAACGTGAGAAAAAGAGATATGAGTGAAGCATTCTTGAAAATTCTAAATTTCAATGAACAAAGGTTGTAGAATGAAGTTAATAAAGGTGAATTATCCTTTCATCAATTGAATGACTAGTAGTGAATCTCCAAAAATATGAATTTGAAGAACTCCTCTTTCCTAAGCCAACATTAGAGCTAGTTTTAGGGCCATAAGTTCAAAAAAAATATTTTTTTGGAGCCATTCCATCTTTGAATGATATAAAATGGCTTAGCTAAAGGTAGATAACTCTCAAACCCCACCTTTAGAAGGATTTACTTGTGATGCACTATTTCCCAAGGAAATTCTTTATTTATTGCTTCTTCTGTAGAATTTTTATGGGATTGAGAATTTGTAGGTCGAGGGAAAGAATAAATAATGTTTAACCTTTGAGAGAAAAATTTAAGAGGTAGGTTACCCACACCCTCAAAGAGTTTGGAGTTCTTGGCCAACCATATTCACCAAGAAATATAGAGTGGGAAGGATTTGTACCTTTTAGTTTTCTTGTTCTCACACCATCGTGTGAGAGATTCTTAGATGGATTCTCCTTTGCATGCATTATGGAGATTTTCTATCCCCTGTATCTTCCACCAAACTTTCTTAGAGTAGGGGAAAGACAAGAGAAGGTGGAAGTTAGCTTCAATTTTATATTCATAGAGACAACACCTACCAGGGCCTTCGAATCTTATTTTCTATAGGATGTGCCAAGTTAGAGATTTATTATTTAAGACAAGCCACAATTTTATTTATTTATCTAGATAGGAATTTCAATTTCTAGATTAATTTCCATGACCAAAAAAGTGGGATCTCACCTCCCACTGATATAAGTCCTTTACAACCTATCCTTGGTTCATATCGTCTAGAAGGATCAAAATACCATACAAGTTGATCCTCCTCATCACCAAGTCTTATAAAGAATATTTTTAAGGATTCTTGTGAAGTCCTTCAATATTTCTATACGATCCTCCCTAAGACCTAACTCTCTCCAAGAGAGCTATTATGGCCAACTATAGGTTTCAATGGGTTCTTTTGCAATTTTCCTCAGAGTGTTGAAGCCTCTATGATTTATTTATTGAATGAGGGGAATAGGTAAATTGAAGGATTCTATGATTCCTACCCACAATTGCAACCCTAATTGGACATTATATCCCTTTCCAACATGCCATACCAGGAAATTTCCAATCGGGGGGAATGATGTGATAATTGGTTTTCAAATAACTGAGGCATTTTGGTATTTTTTAACAAGATTTATTACCTAGTCCTCCACTAAGGAGAGAGCTATGTATTTATCCTTTATGACTTGCACACATAATTTGGTACATTGAAGGAGACTCCAAACATTTTTATCAACTAAATATTTTAAGAAAAATAAGATATTCTTGAGACCCCATCCTTCTTGTGATTTGGGAATTGCTACTTTTTTCCAAGAGACCAACACTATGAATTTTTTCTCACTCTCACTCAACGAAATGAAATAGTAACACAACTACCTTATCCACTCTAAAAAACCTTTAGGTATATAGGCAAGGGACATCGAGTAAATTGGAATGGCCTCTAGAACTACTTTGACAAGGATTAGTCTGCCTCCATGTGAGAGCCATCGGTTGCACCAGAAATGAATATTTTTTTACACTATACCACTACCAGTCACCTTTTAGACACAAATTGGCCTTCATATTGAAATCTAAGTATTTCATATGAGCATTTAAATCCACAATGATAAAGGGAAAATGCTAGGAGATGTAATATTTTTCACCTCCAAGAAGCCCCAATAGGAAATTGTCAATTTGGATGAATTGATATTCATGAGAGTCACTTCACACAAGAGTCGATCATATCTTTTATATTATTAAAAAATCTCCCATTGTTTTCATAGAGTATAAGTATTTAATCTACAAAAGGTAAATAAGATAAATTACAGGTGTTTCCTACATAAATGCCTTTAAAATTACTACTAGTTGAGGATAGCTTTATGGATTTGTTGAGCACTTTTTCTTCCATAGGAAAAATAAGTGGGGATAGTTGGCATCCCTACATAATTCCTCTTTCTAGTTTGAATAAATGGGATGTAGCTCCATTTATTAGGATTTCAAAGGATACTTAATTGATACAACTCATAATTCACATGACAAATTGATGATACAAACCCAAATGGATAAGAATTAGTCTCCAAAAGGGCCAACTCACCTTTTTGAAAGATTTGGAAAGACCCACTTTTACAGTCATTTCTCTTAAGTTCCTTGTATTTATTGATTGGAGTCCTTCTTGAGAAACCCCCACTGCCTCACAAATGTGTCACCCTTCCAAGAATCGAAACTACTCAAGGGATATTTGACGAGAATCAATTGTAACAACCCTAGTTGAATAAATGTTTAAGGATTATTAAGTAAAAATTAATTAGGGGATTAATTGTCTTAATATAGTATTAATTAAACAAGATTGGTATAATGATACTAATTAAATAATAATTAATTAATTAATGGTTGCAATTTGATTAATTAATTGATTAATTAATTACATGTTACATTTATTGACATGGGTATTAAATTAATAGGGATAATAAATTATAAGTTAATTTGTTAAATACTTACGTACACGAGAAGGGATAAGACATTGAATATA
>ML785588.1:112464-137904 GCA_009831015.1 Picea engelmannii
ATTTGTTGATAAATTTATATGCGAATGTGCTCAATTAAAGGAATATTTGAATTTTACTGTTTTGCTCAATTAAAAGAAATTAGTGAATTTTCTGAAATCAATACTGTTACAATTTATGTAATTATTTGACGTTAAATCTATTCATCCCCTACATATGGTATAAGAGCGTCTTAGTTTGAAATCTGGGCCTATGGGCCAAGTTCCCATCTCCAAGATCCAACTCCACCTAGCCTGCAAACCAAAAACAAATTCTCTTTGTTAGTTACACATATCTATATATAAACAATATGCCCATAATATTCTACACAGTGGAAGTATTAAGTACACTTGCTTCAATTAAGCAAACAAAGAGTTGTGTTGTGTTACTTCTAATGTTATTTTGCTTTCATTATGTTGATCTGCACTCTGAAAACCTGTAGACTATAGTTTCATCAGATGATTAGAAGTGTACTTTTAATAATTTTAATTGTATGGAGATGAAAAACAATATATTAAAGATCTATATAAATAAAGAATTTTGGCTAGATCCATTTCTATGTAATGATTTTAAAACCCAATCCATGAAAATAAATTTTAATATAAAATACAAAGAAGAAGAAAAACATTTGCTGCAAATTAAAGGAGAGGATTCCCTGAATGGCTACGGAAGCCTAAATAAGAAAACGGATCCCTTGTGGTGGCTGCAGAATAACTGCACCGATGGCACCGATGAGGAGGAAGACCCGGATGACAACCCTGCAGTTTGACTCATTGGATACGACATGAGCCCCAACTGCACTAAACTAGTAATTGAGGAGGGTAATTCCCTCAATTTTGAGCTTTGTTGTCATTTGGAGTTTTGGAATTTTTTGTATTTTTGGGTAAGCACATACAGAACCCACTATGGCATGGGAAGGAAATTCTTGTAAATGCCATAGTCCTTCCCTGAATTCTAAGAAAACATCAAATCTTGTCAGTTTAGGTAATTTAAATTTACTTTTTAAAATAAACTGGACCTTTTAGCACAGGCGGGTGGGTATGGACTCATATGAACACAGGCAGGGCTGTATGGACTCGTATGAGCCCAAGATAATCCGCCCAACGGGTATGGGCAAGGGCTTTGTACATTTTTTATTATTAATATTTTTGTTTAAAGAAAAAAAAAAGATTTTCGTAGCTTTAAAAACATATTTGATATAAAAGTAGTAGAAAGTATAAATTCCAGACCTTAATATATAGCACGCCTCCTCCTAACTCATCCCCTTCTTTGTTCGTAAATTCCATCCGAGCCTCGTTTCCATTAAAGCATGAGCCATTCCACTGAACAATTTCTTCCTGCGAGATAGATCCCACAAAAAGAGGTAGCAAATCAGCTGCGCTGTGAATTGTATTCAACACTGGCCAAGACACCTGACGCGACAGCATTGGTAAAACATCTTTTGGCCATAAAGGCATCTTCAATCCTCCGATAATTCACAGTAAGCAGCCACACACATAACTACCACCAACATAGCACGCAAAAATCCAACCATTACAACAATTAATAATCCTCAACATTCAATTTATTCCCCACACTTCAATTCCTCTTCTTCCGATGCAAACTGAAGGCAAATCATCCATCCGATTACAAACAACTGTTCGTGAAGCGAATAACCCTTTCTTCCATTAAAACCAAAGCGCGTAGAGTTCCGTAAGGGGCTAATCGCTTTGGCTATGATTCTAATTTACGCCGGAAAACTAAAACTCTCTTAAGCGAAGTGGGGAATCAAATGAAGGCTAGCAAATCCTTCTTCCTCCGCAATGAAATCAAAACAAGAAGGGAAATGAGATAATCAACAGAATAAACAAGAAGATGCATTTCTTTTTAAAAGGTGGTGTGTCCGCATAGGTGACCTAAGTCCTAATCTAAGCATTCACATATGCCAAACCTCGAACCCAAATTTTGAGCGCATTCACACATAAACCATACAAATCCCAACTCTAATACTAAGCCCGTTAGGTGTGGTCTTTGGCTCTATGCAGAGGCCAATTATTACAACCTTTGGCTCTATGCAGATGCCAATAATTACAACCTGCCAACCACAACATAGCAGTGGAATGTGTGAACAACTCACGAATGTTTAACATGCACACCATACAGCCAAACCCTACGCAGAAATATCAGAACCCAGAACACAACAGAAATATTAGAAGCCAGAATGTAGTCCACAGAACACAGCCGAACCCTACACCTTTCTCAAATAAAATGAAATTTACACAGTTAAACCAACGACTAACTAAACCAACCCCAAAATAGATAAATAAAACCAGGCTCAAGGCTGCCAAAAACAGTGAAACTGCGGCTAAAGTCTGCATTTTGAACAGAAACCAACGAACCGATTCTGGAAAATAGATCCCTTTTGTAAGGAAATTAATGGAAGCCCTACTGCAACCAAAACCCTTGCTCTGACATTTCACAGACACAACAACAATAGAGCCACACACAAGCCAAGCCTGCTGAGAGGGAAAGAGCAAAGTGAAGAGGCAATAGAGCTTAGTTGAATGTTTGTGTAGGGTTTGGGAGGGAGAGCCCATGAGAGTACGTGTAGAGTTTTAGGGTTAAGGGATAAGAATGAGGAGAAGGGGGCACGTGGGCCTCATGCAAGGACCCACTGCCCGACTCTAAGTTTTTTTTTATTATTTTTCTTATTTTATTTTAGTCATAATGTAAATGTTTTATTTTATTTATTTATTTATTTATTATGTTATTTTTATAATTTTAGTTTATGGTTATTTATTATTTAAAAATATATAAATATAAATATATATATTTATAATAAACAATTACTATAGTAGGTAAATTAAATAAATCAGGTTTATTTCGAATTAGGGATTTTAAAATTTAAACTAATGATATATATAAAAAAGGGGGGGGGTGATATGGAGTCTATGGGTTTTGAACCCATGACCATCACCCACTACCTAATCCTTAAGGTACAACCAAACACCAACGCACCATGTATGTGCCTTTGAAAAAAAAAACAACAATAATAATATGATATACACAACAAATTAAAACTAAGTATATTAATTAATTAAAAGTAATTATGATTAATTAATTAAATAATAATGTTTTGGGGTCCATGGGTTTTGAACCCAATACCCCCACCAAGCGAAGCGTATTAAGAATAACACTAACGCCAAAAGGTACATAGCGCTGGTGAACGTCGAAACGTGGCTGGCAGTTGTAGACAATTATTTAGATGCCACGGTTTAATCCTATTTAATCATTTAAACGGGTTAATTATATATCCTTACATCAATTTTTTTTAATGTGATTAGGTAAATGTTAAAAAGTAAACATGTTAAGGGATGCCTTGATAAATGCAAGAAAGTTATGAACAATAAATCTGACCCATTGATTTTGGAGGACGACTAAGGATATGCCAGCATCTTCAATGCATAGCCATTAGATAAGGGTTTAAGGTTAAATAAGATTAAAAGATCATTAATTGTGCCCATTGTCAATAGGTGTATGCCTTTCGGTGTAAACTAATAAACATAAGGTCAGAAGTCACTTTAATCAAGTTGTAAGCGAAAAGTTAAAAGGGCTTAGACTAGGACAAGCGAGAAGGAGGCGGCATATGCACTATGAGAGTAAGCATAGGAATTGGTGAGAATGGCGCAAGGCTAGCGTAGCTGCAGGGCAAGGGAACCAATAGTTATTTTCGTAGGGGAGAAGAAATCAAGCTTAGATGCTTAATCATAACCCTAACCTAGCCAATCCCCTAAAGGAGTAATGTCTGTTTACAGACAAGTAAAGAAAACTTACGCCTAACCCTGTTTCTAGTTTGAGTAGCACCAATTTGAAACATTCTCGAACTCACCCTGACAACTTGGGTTGATGCAGGTTAAAGCATACAAGATGGTCAGGACTCGAGGGAGTCGAGGTAGGGGAGCGTCGTTGCAAGAACCGCCAACACCGCCAACACCACCACCACCATCGCCCGAACTAGCCCTCATACTGTGCTCGTTGGAAGCCATTAACAATACTTTAATGGGGCGACAACTGGTAGGGACTGAAGTGGAACCCCCACCATATGGAACAGGTAATCTAGAAGTGTCAAGGGATTCAGGGGGAGGACCTCCACCTGAAGACATCATGCGAGAATTGTAGAAGATCAAACTTCCGGAGTTTGTCGGGGGTCGCGCCAGTGAACGCATCCAACTCAAAGGCAAAGATTGCCATTTTTCAGTTAAGAGAAAGTGCCTTGAACTGGTGGGGCAACCTGGAAAGACAACTGCACCTTACCCCAGACATAGTATCTTGGAAACTTTTCAAGGAGAGGTTCCGAAGGAAATATCTACCAACATACTACGAGGAACAACAGGTAGGGGCATTTCATGCCTTAGTACAGGGAAATAGAACTGTAGAAGAATATGAGATCAAATTTATGGAACTTTTCAAATATGTTTCATATATGGATAATGACCAACGATAGGCAGAGTGCTTTGTCTATGGATTGAACCCTAAGATAAGAGCTATGGTGCGGATGTGGAAACCGTCTTCAGTAGCAGAAGTGGTGGAAAATGCACATTATGCAGAATAACATATGAACTTGACCGTGGGTACAAGACCGACATTTCCGCATCGTCCGAGATTCGTAGGGAAGCCCTCGAGGACATTTCCTAGGGGAGGGGGCTCAAGGCCACCGCCATATGGTAACAGATTCACGCCAAGGACAGTAGCTGCAGGGATTTCAATGGAAGCGAGTGCAACATCTTGTTCATCGCCAACGGTGCAGACAGGTCCACGACCATCTCAGGGAACAACTAGTAGGGGCAGGGGTTCCAGGGGAAGGAACTCATTTAAGAGATAGTCACATAACAATGCACAGGTTCAATCTCGTGTTACCTGTTGGGGGTGCGGAGGACCCCATTACTAGCGTGACTACCCAGAGTTACAATCAGGGTTCGTGCATAGAGAAGGAAAGGCACCGATGGGGAGAGCAAGTAGCAGCCACCAAATTTACGCAACGGTTAATAATCGCCAGGCTAAACATCAATCTGCTGTGGTGGAGTCATTAGGTATGCTAAATCATATCAATGTTAAGATTTTGTTTGATTCTGGTGCGACAGATAGTTTCATTTCACCATCTGCATTAGAAAAGAGTGGGTTGGCAGCCTACGAGCACGATGACTTTAAACAAGTCGAGATGGCTTCAGGGGAAAAACAAGCAGTAGGACCTAGTGTTGATAATTGTATAGTAGACTTGGGAGTGTGTACTACCAGGTTGAAGGTATATGTCACTGCTCTCGGGGTATATGACCTAATCATTGGAATGGATTGGTTAGCAACTCATCGAGCTTTGGTAGATTGTTTTGCAAAGAGGGTGCTTTGTGTCGATGATGAAGGAAGACCAGTAGAGATCCAGGGTGTACAGAGAAAAGTGTCGTTATGCTTTATATCAACTATGAAGGTTAAGTGATGCTTGAGGCAAGGGTGTCGACTTTATGTAGTGGAAGCAGTAAATGAAAGGAAGGGACCCTCATTGGATCAATACCCGGTATTGTCAGAATTTCAGGATGTTTTTCCGAACGAGTTACCAGGGTTATCTCCTGAGAGGGAGCTTGATTTTACTATTGAGATAAAACCTAGTGCGGAACCAATCTCCAAGACTTCGTATTGGATGACAACACCAGAACTTTGTGAATTTCAAATGCAGTTGAAAGAGTTACTGGACTTAGGGCTAATAAGGCCCAGTGTTTCACCCTGGGGCGCGCCGGTAATTTTTGTAAAGAAGAAGGAAAGATCCTTACGACTGTGTAAAGACTACAGGGACTTGAACCGTGCTATAGTGAAAAATATGTACCCAATGCCGCGAATAGATGACCTCTTCGATTAGATGAAAGGAGTAGCAGTATTCTCAAAGATTGATTTGCGATCAGGGTATCATCAGTTAAGGATTAAGGAAGGTGATATCCCAAAAACTGCCTTTCGAACTTAGTTTGGACATTACGAGTTTGTTGTAGTACCTTTCTTATTAACCAATGCGCCAACAGTATTCATGAGCCTCATGAATGATGTATTCTGGAAGTACTTAGACCATTTTGTACAACTATTTTTAGATGACATCCTCATCTATTCCAAGAATGAAAGAGAACATGAGGAACACTTGTGAATAGTGTTGTCGTACCTTAGAGAGAACAAATTGTATGGGAAGCTGTCGAAGTGTTCCTTCTTCTAGAAAGAGATCCACTATTTAGGTCATATCATTTCCGGTAAAGGAATCTCTGTGGACCCAGAAAAGGTAAAGGCCATTATGGAGGGGCCAGTGCCGAAAAATGCCCATGAGGTGAGAAGCTTCATGGGGCTAGCAGGTTATTACTAGAGATTTGTAGAAGGATTCTCAAAAATAGAAAAACCCATCACCACTTTGCAACGCAAGGGGGTCAGGTATGAATGGACAGAAGAATGTGATAATGCATTCATTGAACTCAAGAGGTTACTAACCAGTGCGCCGATTCTACAAGTGTCGGATATGGAAAAGGACTTCATAGTCTGCACGGATGCCTCGAAGCAAGGGTTGGGGGCCGTGCTAATGTAGGATGGAGGAGTGATAGCCTATGCATCAAGGAATTTGAAGAAACACGAAGAGTTATATGCGACTCATGATTTAGAGTTGGCAGCTGTAATGCTAGCTCTGAAAATTTGGAGGCACTATCTTGTGGGGCGAAACTTTGAGCTCAAAACGGACCATCAAAGTTTAAAACATCTCTTCACTCAAAGAGATCTGAATGCCAGGAAAAGGTGATGGAGTGAGTTTATGAGTGAGTACAATTTTGGTATTTCATACATCAAGGGAAAGGAAAATGTGGTCGTAGATGCCTTCAGTAGGAGACCACGTATCTTCTCCTTGGAAACCTTAAAGGTCAATCTGAAGGAACATGTGTTGACACAACTCCAATGAGACAGTTGGTATTTAAAGGTTATGTCAAACCTCTAGAGTGGGAGGCAGTTAGATCCAAAGTATGAAGGATATAGTCTGGAAATAGACGGACTATTAAGATATCGAGGAAGGATGTACATCCTTGAGAATGGGGATATTCGAAGCATCATACTGAAGGAAGCCCATAGAGCACTTTATTGTGCGCATCCGACTATGAAGAAGATGTACGCAGATATGAGGAAGCTCTTCTTTTGGGTAGGCATGAAGCGCGATGTAGTCCATTTCGTCGCCAAATTCCTTGAGTGTCAACAAGTGAAAGCCGACCACCATCACCTGGCAGGCCTCCTACAACCACATGATGTTCCTATGTCCAAATGGAAAGTCATCTCTATGGATTTTGTTGTGGGGTTGCCGCTCACATCTCATAGACACAATGCCATTCTTGTAATAGTGGATAAGTTAACCAAGAGTGCTCATTTTATCCCGGTTAGAGACACTTACGATGTCATTGATGTGGCATGTGTGTTTGTAAGCAAGGTTATCCATTTGCATGGGATACCTAAGAAGATCATTTCAGATAGGGACTCCAAATTCACTTCTAGGTTTTGGACAAGTTTACAGTCAGCGTTGGGGACTCAACTGAACTTAAACACAACTTATCATCCTGAAACAGATGGGAAAACTGAGAGAGTAAATCAATTCATGGAAGACATGCTTAAGATGTATGTAATGGATAATCAAACCCAGTGGGAGAAGTACCTACCTTTGGTAGAATTTGCCTACAATAACAATTATCATAGCTCCATCGGAATGCCACCCTACGAAGCTTTGTATGGGAGGCCATGCAGAACGCCATTGAGTTGGGATAGACTAGAAGACCGAGTAACAGTTGGGCCAGAATTGATTCAAGAAATGGAGGAACAAGTGATTCAGATTAGGTAGAGACTAAAGGAAGCACAGGATAGGCAGAAAAGTTATGCGGATGCACACATGACTGACCGAAGTTATGAAGTGGGAGACCAGGTTTTCATTCGTATTAGGCCTAATAAGAGTAACATATGGTTCGGGAAGGGGACAAAGTTGTCACCTCAATTTATAGGACCATTTAGGATCCAAGAGAAAATTGGACCTGTTGCATATCGTCTTGTATTGCCACCCCACTTGCATAAAACTCATAATGTATTTCATGTATCTGTTTGACGTCATTATGTTGCTGATGAATCACATAAACTAAATTGGAAGGAATTGCAGGTATCGGACGTGGGAACCCTCATGGTAGAACCGTTACACATATTGGACCATAGAGTCTGACAGCTCAGAAATCGTCTAGTAGACCAAGTTAAGGTCCAGTGGGACAAGTATAGTCCAGGATTTGCTACTTGGGAAGACACCGAGACACTACGACGAGACTATCCCTCACTTTTTTGACCACCTCGAGAACATGTTTCTCGAAGGTAGGGTGTATGTGAAACCACATTTTGACTTAGACAACCAGGATTACTAGAGACCTATATACTTTATTTTCTAGTCACAATGAAACTATTAAATGATACATTTAAACTTTAAAATGTATGAAGTTGTATGAATGTTTAAATGTTATTGATGATGATGTATGTAATACGATCTACTATGAGAATGTAAATTGTACGAATGATTAAATGCTATTCATGATGATGTATATGATGTGACATATTGTGAGAATGTGAATTTTATGAAGGATAAATGCTATTAGAATGATATTGGATATGATGCAATCTATTTTGGTAAATGATAATCTTATGAATGGGTGTCGAAATTGAATTATGGGATATTATGAGATCTATTTCTAACTGGAAAACTTTGATGATAATTTATCAGTACATGGATACCAAATTGAAATGATGATAGTATGCAATTACATGATGATAATGCATATAAATGTATGAGTTTGTGTTACAAACTAATTTGCAGGTTATGGGCTATGAAATAGCCAAGGGATAATGATGATGAAAGTGGATATCAGGGATAATTTGATTATAGCTACAATGTTTGCATGAGAATCATCTTTGAAAATAGATCAGATGTATGATATCCCTTCATTTGTTATTATAGGGAAGTTTGTTTCCCATCCTTCATTGTCTTTCTCTATCTTCTAAAAAAACTTAACATTTTTACTATAATTGGAAAATGTATGAAAAAGGTTGGTGTTTTTATTTCCTACTTGAAGCCAAAGTGTCCTTCTTTTCAATCTCCATTCTCTTGAACTCTATCTAGAAGATTTTTTTGCTTTTTTTGCTCAAGTTGATTTAACTAAGACTTTTGGATTTCTATAAAATCCCAAAACCTTGCTTATTGTATCTTGAGGTTAGAATATCCTCTACCTCTTTTAATTTCCTATCATGCTTCTCTTTTATTTTTCCTTGGACCATTTGATTTCTACCTTCTTTTCCATTTTTAAATATTGATGGAATTGGATGGGAGATGATTCATTTAGGGAGTCATCAAAGGGATTCCAAGAATATTTGATTTTATTAAAAAAAAATCATCATTTATCCATTAATGGTTCATCTTGAAAGGGTTTGGTGGCTTCCCTTGGGGAAGGGCCACTTCAAAAATTATTCAGCTGTGATTAGGATCCCACCTATGGAGACCCTATAAAGAATACAAATAGCCTCATCTATGAAATATTTTGATACTAAGAAACAATCCAAAGTCTTAGATATTCTTACCTTGCATATCCTCCAATTTCTCTATGTCGAGTTATGTTTTTTTGGTTCAATATTTAACAATCCCACCCTTTCCAATTTTCTTACGAAGAAACCTATCAAATTATCAACCCAACTCAATGCCCCCAAAACCTCTAAAACACCTAGAGAGAAGTTCATGTCACCTCCAACTATAACCAAATAATTTTGTATAAATGTATAATTGAAGAAATTTTCCTAGAATTCTAGCATATTGGATTAGGGGCCATAAATATTCAAGAAACTAATTTCCTTTCAAAGGTATAGAGAGAAAAGATAGGTCCCTAGTACAAAATTCCCAAGAGTACTAATAAGAGAGTAATCCTAATTTCCAACTGGTTACATTCTATATATATCTTCTTATAATATCTATGAAACTAAATTCCCACCCCATTAAAAGAATGGATAAATCTTGGACTACCTTTTCTCCATCTATCATTAGTTCTTGTAAGAATATGATATATGGATTATGAAATTTAGTTAACCTTTTAATAACCAATTTATTTGAGGAATTGACGAACCCTCTATAGTTCAGTGTTAGGAAGATCATCTATAACCATCTCTCTAGGCCTTTTATCTAGGAGAACTAATCAATATTACTTTTCTTCCAATTTTGAATTTGGTATTTGTTTTCTTTTGATCCAAGGATGGGGATATTTTTCTCTCTGTTTGAGTCTCTTTGGGGTATTTCTCATATAGGAACCCTATACCTTTGATAATCATTCCTTGAAAAATAGATGTTTCCATGTTCCTCAGTCTGAGGTTGTACTTGGTAGTCTTAGAGACTTGGGAGCCATTATGAGGATTTGGTCCAATTTTCTTCCATAGAAAAGTTGTATAATTTCCTAGAGAAATGCATCCAATAGTTTCATTACCTACCAATCCATCAAAAGGATGATAGGGGGAGGATAGGGAATCGATATCCTTGAAATGATAGGAAGGAATTCACTATATTGAGTCTTGGTTATGATTTATAAACCTACCTTCCAAGACCCAAAGAGAAATTTATCAAATAAAAAAAAACCAATAATAGGGGGAGGAGGAGATTTTTTCTTACTCAATTCCTAAGAGAGTTCGATAATATACTTTCGATCCAAGATATGAAATTATTTCTGAAAATTTTCCTCTATTGTTTTATCGACATAAAGTTTTCTTCAAGAATTGTTTTTAAGGTTCGCATAGAGGGGATGTTCATCTATGGAGTCCAATCAAAATATTTATTTCCTTAAATATACTTACAAACCCATATTTTTCTTATGTTTGGGAGATGACATTGATTAGATATCTTCCAATACTCATGGAACCTATCAAATTTGAATGATTTCACCCTCTAAGAGTGCATCCAAAACTAAAGATATAAAAAAATTATTTAGAACTTTGAATATAGAAAAAAAAATTCAAAAATTGGAACTAGGATGAGGATGGACTACTCACTAACAACATATGCGCATGCGACTGAAGGTACAACCAAAAAAGTACCTGTCAAATATTTCTTCCTCGATTGAGGGAATATTAGGACAAATAGAGGGAAATGCGACTATATCTAGTAGATATGATACACAAACAAGGACCAGAGGTGAAAAAGTCTAAGAAAATTCCATATACACATGGAATTTTTTCTTGCCGAAGGAGGATCATTCTCTTATGATGATGAGAGCATAGGAGACATAGAGGTGCCACTCAGGTATAAGCATCTGGTGAAACAATGGGTACCTAAGGAACTGCCTCAGTTAGACACTGACTTCATTGTCAACAATAGGACATATCGCATTGCACCATCCTCCCTGCATGGCCTAGGGATATTTTCCATGGATGGAATAACTGTAAAATACAATACAGTAACTGAATTGATGGACTATGTTAGACCGTGTTACAATTATAACGATTGGATGTGGATGGTATGGTACATGCAAAATATGAAGAGATATGCACTCACCTCAAATTATATACAACTAATAAACAACGATAAAAATAAGGGAACAACTATCTATATTGATGGAAGGCCTAAAGCTTCTGACAATATTGCAGGGTTTATAAAAAACACATGACCCAAGACAACAAACAAGAAACCAAATTGCATATATGAGGGACGCGAAGAGAATCAGGTAGTCTTGTGCACAATAAAATAGATAGCTCCTAGGGAAGAGTTATTAGTGGATTACCATTTGAATGGAATAGAAACATCAACTAATAGTGTGTGGGTATTTATGCAACACCTCTTTAAGAAACTTCTACTTATTGCATTATATTTTTTTTATCTTTAAAAATGTTTTAAATATTTAACGGTCCCAATTTTATAATAATGTGGGAGGTTGATCGTTGAGGTTGATTTTATTTGGGTGGAAATCAATTTTTGTGTTATCGTTAACCATTTTTTAAATATTCAGGGGTTCTAATTATATTATAATGTGGCAGATTGATCATGGAAAAGAGCCAGTCGCAGAACATGTAAATGATTATCAAATTTGACTTTCATTTTACGTGAATTTTATTATTTGTTTATATAATTTTATTTCTTTGGCGATCAATTATTTCATTTGTTTATATAACTGAAATAACATTGATTTTCATGTTGAAATTCTATGTAGTCGGTGGGCCATGTTGATCATGATTCCACCGATGAGGAGGGGTTGTATTCATCCCCTGATCCGATGGTATTAATAAAAAGAAAGATCATTAAAGTGAACAAGGAAATTGATATCTTTTTAGACTGTCCAGATCAAACTCTCGACATCCTAGAAAGGATCAATCTCCTTATGTCACAACTTAACACATATAAGGTAATAATCATAACTTAAATAATTTTTTTTTTAGTGTACTCATATGTTCAATTATGAAAGTCTATTTTTTAACTTTTACATTATCTCACAAAAAACATTTTCTTTTTTATAAAGAGATTTTTGGAGCATGTTCAACCCCGTGTTGGTAGTAGTGGTGCTGCAGAGACGCCACAGAGTCCTGACATGGGTTGTCATACAGTTTCTATAGTACCGTTTACTTCTCCATCTTCCACACCTAATTTAGATAGGAGCCATGACATGCAATGCCAGGAATCCACACAATGACCAGGCTCTAGAGGTGGTGACAAATATGAGACTGATGATGTGGTTGAAATGGTTGCATTTCCTGGAGCTAGACGTGTGACCAACACAGGGACCCTTCTGTGCACATTTTTTTTCGACGATAACAAACTTCCATTAAAACAAATAAGACTCCTAGGTAATTTTTCATATTTTAACTGTTTCATGTTGTCCGTATCATAGACAAATTATCTAAATTATTATTTTTAAAATAATGATCATATCTTTTTGTGTGTAGGAAATGACCATTTTTATAGGCACCTAGAGATCAAGGCCTTGTTGATTTTTTGGGAAACCTTATGCATGAGGTGGAATTTCTAGAATTCCAACCTCAAAAAAGAACTTATGGATTATCTCGAAGTCCTCTTTGGAGTAGACACGTTCAATAAAAAAACGATCACCTCTGCAACAGGCAAATATTTAAAATATACGCGAGATGTTTATAGATGAAGCTTGGTAGGAAACCCTAGGTATGAGCATACTCCCTCGATTCCAGAGAGGGAGTGGAAGGTGATCATTGATGATGAAAAAGAAAAGATATTGAAAAAATCAGGAGAAAAAATAATTGGTGCCCCAAGGTAAATTACAATATTTTGATTTCAATACATTTAATTTTCTTTAGATCTAAATAAAAGTGTGGTATATAAAATACTTGAAATTTTTTATGATAGGTTTCATGACACTTCGAAGGCAACCAAATTAAGGATTTCCAAACATGGCCAACACAATCTAGGCTAGGGATGCTACTCGAGGTTACAATCATGAATCGTAAGTACCCAAACATCTTAAGAATATTATTTGTATCGCCTTACAACTTTCCATTTATTGCAGCCAAAAACATTAAAAAAACATGCTCTTATGCAATGTAGGGCGATGATATTGGAACTAAAACCATGGAGGAATACCTCCAACTTGGTTACAAGTACAACTATAAAGTCATGGTTGATCGTAGGAAAAGCATGGGGAAGGCCCCAAGATCCAGTTTGTGGGATAATTTAAATATAAATCAATCTACATTAACCTTTCATTACTTATAAAATATGTAAATGTTTGATATCATCCATAACTTTAATGTCTTACGTTGTTTTAATCAGGGGTGAAACACTATCAATGAATCTGTTAGCACTGGAAAACAAAGTGTTGATAGTGCAACGCAGCCAGAAGATCATGGTGCTCCCCAACAACCCCATCCCAGTGGGGTGCAACCCAAAGATGTTCATGTGGATGAGGCCCACGACGGTAAAATGGCTGTATATTAATCATGTACTTAATAATTTCGTATTTATAAATTTTGTACTTCTAATTTTTATTACTTATACATTTACGGTTTTTTCCTTATAATGTTTTTCATTTCAATGGCATAGAATGTCGTAGTTGATCCTCCTCGACCTGAAGATGATCAAGAGAATAGGGAATCCATTCCAACAGTGCCGACTAGTGGACCAACAGGTAAATAATTACATCATAGAGGTTTTTTTTAATATTTATGAACTACTTCAATGATATTTAAAAATTGGCCATATAAATTTAATTTTTTTTGTTTTTGTAGGTGATGGCCCGTCATAGAAGCCTCCACATCGTGGGCATGAGACCAGGTGTGCTCGACATGAAAGGAATGAAGAAACATCAACTGCTGAAGAGCATCCAGTAAACAAAGACATGGACATGGATGAATTACTTAAGAACTGGAAAACACAAAAGAAGACTAAAATAAATTGATGATGTATAATAATTTTATAAGACAAATAGATGTACATTATATAACTAGTATATTTGTAACATATTTTGAATGATAAATCTCATTTATAATTTTTTTTTATGACATATGCCTTTGAATGAGAATATATATTGGGTATTGGGGAATTGAGAGTGATGTGAGGGGGAGGGGGGTAGGTGGGGGGGGCATAGGATCTTCCACCTTCACGTGGTTGGCCCTGTTTAATAGAGAAAAAAATATTGGAGTCATTTATTCTTGGAGTAAACCTCTCTCGATCCAACGGAGCAACAACATAGTCAATGTTGACTTCGTTGTTTCTCCTTCAAATCGAGGGAGGTTTGATCCAAGATCAGACGACTCGAATAAATTATTCTTGAAACCAAGAGGATCTTATTCAGACTATCGCATTTGATGTGTGTGTGTGTGTGTTTGTGTCACTATTTAATCTCCTCTCATATGGATTTTACAAAAAATAATATCAATGGTGTTTACTATTTGCAATCTTGTCGGTTTTAATTTCTATTAGGATTTATTGACATGTCTTAAAAGTATTTTTTGGTTTTTACTAAAAACTAAATATACATATATATTTATTTACTACAGTATGCAGTTCGTGCATTTGCAGATGCTCTAGATGTTGTATCAATGCAATGTTACACATTAGAATATCAAAGATCATGTATGTCTTGTCTTTTTTCTTCTTTTTTATGACTTCTTAAGGTTCCTTTTATTTATTTATTTTTACATTACCATAATTTGTGGGACACTATGGGGCCAATCATTCTATCTAATGAACCACACCCAAGTATATTGTAGCATATATGATTATGTTTAGTTCATCATATCATATGATTCACTCATCTAATCTAATACTTCAACTTGGTTTTTTGTGGTTGTGTATAAGTAATCCACTGGATATCATAGTATAAGCATAACCATAATTATGAATTAGAGTATTTGAAATGAATGAGATATAGATACCACTTCCAAGTAGAAATTACAAATCATAGGCACTAGTGAACCTAAATACTCATCTCAAGTTGCAAGAAGATGAAAATCAAACATCCCACTAGCCTAAAAGTGGATACGGGGTTGGGTGTGTTACAACAATGACCTCTATACACTCCTATGATATTTATTACTCTCCTATAATATTTATTGTAATATTTATTATTTTGTTGTAGAGTACCACTTTAGCACCAAAGGAAATTATTCCACCCTTACCTCTAGATAAAGAGAAACTTGAAAATACTTTATCTATAGACATTTCTACCAATCTATTAACCAATGTCATTCCACCAACACTTGGAAGTTGAATTACACTTGAATCAATGAATCTATCTGACAATTCATTAGAAGGTTCCATTCCATATTCACTTGGGTATCTACAAAATATCATGGACATGGATCTCTCTTATAACTCCTTATCAAGGACAATACCAATTACTCTCAACAAGTTGAAAGAGATTCACTACTTGAATTTACAATTGACTTAAAAGGTGTGGTTCATAGGAACTATGTTTTATTGAATACATATGTAATATCTACTCTGTGAATCAAGGAATTTTGCAACTCATAAATGCTTATGGTTGGATATAAGGTGTGGTTGGTGATAAAATACTTATACCAGATCACAAGTGTCCATTCCTCATCAATGGAAGGGTATTGGGACACTATTTGAGTCAAGTCATTCATATGGGTTGTTTTCAAATTCAACACATGCCTATAAATAAAAATCCATGCCATGCATTTCATAACAACTTTTAAATTTAAGGTTATGCTAGAGGAATTAGTTCAAAGAGTAGGAAGACCATTGCATCCTCTCAATTTATGTAGTATCGTCTTGTTTTCATGTTGCCCATTCTCCCCTCCAAATTGTCCATGCACAAGGAGAAATTTGCATGTTCATTTTCATATATAGAGAGAGCCTATTGGAGGGTTAAAGGATCCTCCCATGGACAATATTTAAGTCCACAAGATGCAATATTCTTCTTAGGTGATATATTTCATGTTAATATGTATTTTCATTGGATAATAAATAATGTATTCTCTTTTCCCCAAAAAAATGTTGTTTGAATAATTTAAATTAATTGTTTTGATTGTTTATAAGTTACTATACATGCTAGAGGATAGATAGGTTGTTTTAATTGTTGTTCACAAATCCTTTTTGTCTTCTCTTAGTTTTGATAACCAACTAGGATAAGTTTTTGGTACTCGCATGCATAACCTCATATGTAGAATGGAAACCATATTGGGGACTTTGTTCTATTAAATCTCACTCCTTCTTAGTTTTAAGGATATTTTTCTAATATCACACCACTATCAGGTCCAAGACCTTGGAGATTCCCTCGAAAATTTGCTTTTATTCAGGGTCTGACTTCTATAAATCTTTATATGTAGATTCAATTTTTCCACTCTTTGTCAATTGCTCCAACCATGTGTATAAATTAAAATGAGCTTTCATATTTGGATAAAGGAAGAAGGCATTATATATATATATACTCTTTATTATTCTTGTGACTTCTTGCATTTATATTTCCAACAATATACTTTAAGTAGTCATTTTCATTTATCACCACACTTGTGCACACATCGAAGGACCTAAAAGATATCCCATATCAAAATTATGTTCTTCACCTTACGTCATTAAAAGTGGTTTGTGTTATTCATAAAGGTTATGATAGTGAAAACCCTCCATCAATGCTCCTTAACAATAAACAAGTTAGGTTCGTGCCCCCAAACCAAGACTTCTAAAAGGTAAAGAAACTTAAATATAATGTACAAAACTCTTCCTCAGGGAGAAAATAAATTGTGGTGTATATTTCGCCATTGTTTCGACAAACATGATCGTCGATCGTATGAATATTTCGTCGCAACTATCGACATTCGTCTCTCTTGCGATAACCTGTTCATCGCAGAAACTAGGATACATGTTGTTTGTCTTGCGACGAGCACGATCGTCGATCATATGAATAGTTTTTCACAACTATCGACCATTCTTCGCTCTTGTGATGACCTGTTCATTGCAAAAACTAGGATATGTCGTTTGTCTTGTGACAAAGATGATCATCGATAGTATGAATAGTTCGTCGCAACTATCGACTGTTCGTCACTCTTGCGATGACCTGTTCATCATAGAAACTAGGATATGTCATTTGTCTTGCGACGAAGATGATCGTCCATCGTACAAATAGTTCGTTGCATCAATAAAAATTCCGTCGCTCTTGTGATGACCTTTTCATCACAAAAACTAGGATATGCCATTTGTCTTGCGATGAAGACGATCATCCATCATTGTCATTCTTGTGACGATCATCCTCAATTGTTTTTCTTGTGATGATTTCCTAGTTTTTCATTCTTGCGACAAACTCTGTAAGTTGTCTCTCTTGCGATGACATCATTGTGTCATCTCTCTTGCAATGTTATCTTAGGTTCATCACACTTTCCACAAGATATGATGTGACGTTTGAGGGACCCAATATTCATCACAATATCCATGACATAATGTCGCAAGAGCATCGAAATGGTCATTTCAAAATGACCCAAATTTACTAGTTTCTTTCTCCCTCACTCTTACCCCCTTTATCTCTTTACATCTGTCTACCCCCCTTCCCCCCCTCTCCCCCCATTTCTCTCACTCGCTCTCTCTCTACCCCCTCTCTTTGTCTCCCTCTCCCTCCCTTTCACACACTCAAACACTTCCTCTTTAATCCCCCTCTCTTTCTTTCTCTCTCCCCCTCTCACACTCACTTATACTCTCTCTACCCCCCTCCTCCCTTTCTCTCTCCCCCTCCCTCCCACTATCTCTCCTCTCTTTATCTCCTATATAGTCCACCTCTTTCTCTCTCTCCTTGTTTTTCTCAATCTCACACTCTCTCCTCGTTTTTAGTCCCACTCTCTATGTTTCTCTGCCCCTCTTTCTCTCTCCCTTACCACCTTCTTCTCTTTACCCGTAGTTCTACCTCTCTCTCTGTTTGTCTATCTCACTCTCGACACCTCTTATACTCTTGTTTTCTCTCTCCATCCTCCTCTTCTCTCCCTCCTCCACTTCTCTTCCTCCTCCCTTTCACTCTACCCCCTTACTCTCTATCTCTCTCTCCATATCACTTTCGAAGTCTCTTTTTCTATACCCCACTTCTCTCTTTACCTCTTGCATCTAACCCTCCCTCTCTCCCCCACTGTACCCCCCTCCCTTTCTCTCCCCCACTCCTCACCCTTTCCCCACAAATCTAGCACCCACATTTTGGTTCTCTAACCATTGATCCATGCTTTAAAACACTTTCAATATTAATCCCTTAGGTTGGGTGCTCATCCTTTCCTAGTAGGAACATGTGTGTGTTCCTATAATGTGTATGCACTAAAGTGTGTGCGCATTCTAGGAATGCACATGTGTTCCTACTAGTCAGTTTTATGTGCCAAGCACACTCCTCAACCTCTTATATCTCAAAGGGAAGTCATGACATGGCATGGAAAGTCACGAAAAGACAAGGCATAGCATGTAATGACATGGAAAGGCAAGTCAAGGCACAAAAAATTGAGGTGCATGCCAACGGTGTTGTTAAAAATGAAAACAATGGTTGGGATGGGACTCATAGCATGGGACATAAAATTTTGTTCCTAAAATAAAAATAAAATTAATTTGAAGTCTGATGAGAGGGTGACAGGGGGACTTAAAATAAAATAGGTCAGAGCATAGAGAAGAAAACAAAAGAGATGAGAGGAGATAATAATGTTGGTTCTTTGGTCTAGGAGAAAGAGAGGAGAAAGATAACCGAGTAAACGTGAGAATAGAGCATTGGTTTGTTAGGTGGTGGAGGTAGGTAGGTATCATAATTTGTTTTATTTATTTATAAACATTTTACCATAAATACAAGTGAGTTATGTTTTATTATTTCATTTGTAGATGTCGAAGAAATCCAAACTTATTATAAAGGTGAGGCATGGCTCACAACAAATAAAAGATATGTGCAATAGAGAAATGTAGCCTTGAATGTAAGGTGAGAGTTAAGTTTTTATTCTTCTTCCAATGGAGTACTTATACGAGTACTTATATGAGCATGACCATGACCTATGTTAGCACTAGAAGTAAACTTAAGACTGTTATTTGAGTTAAGCCTAACACACCTTGTTTCAAAATACTTAAAAAAAATAGTTTTAGAGAGGAAGGAGGATCACACTCTTTATCTCAATGTAACTTGATGAATGAGCTATTATAACATATTCCTTATGTGCATCATATCAGGTAAATAAAACCTCAACTGAAGTAAAAAGAGTATTTGATATGATTAGGGAGAATTGAATGGAACAAAACAGACAATCATCAAAGAGAATTTATTATTTAATATAATTTGACTAGTAGAAGAATAAACCTACACTCATAAATCCTTTCTGAGCCAGATTTAAAAGACTCAAACACACATGTGGCAAAGATTGCACTATGAAAAATAGAGAAATCTTTTCAACACATACATACAGTCATATGAGCATATAACAGTAATGATATGTTCAAGATGAGGAAATATAAATGATAAACAAATATGATATATAAACACCAACCTTTGAATTTATTAAAAACTGAAATCTTTACATAGGTAGGATGGATTAAAATAGTCTTATAATAAGAACCTTTAAGCCAAAACAGGGATCCAATCCCTCTACAACTCTCTCTCAATCCATCAAACTGAATTCCCCCTTTTGCTTGTGTTTTTCACCAAAATATATAGAAATTACATAGTACATTTGAGATCCAAAAGTTAAGGGGGTATAAATCCACCCTTAGCTAAAGATAGAAACAAATTACAACACTTTTGGGATAAGAAATCTGCAAAATCAGGTAGGTTCCTACTTTCTAGGAGTTGGTTTTTGACCCACTAGAAATGTGAAAAGATATGCTTTAATTGAATGATATGAGGGATAAATATCTGATATACAACCTCAAAATCATATTTAGAGCTTATCTGATCAATTGGGATAGCTATCTTTACGAGTTTAAAAACAAATCTAGAATTCTGCAACAACAAAATATTGGCAAAATCTGGAAAAATAGGTCTCAAAGATCATTTCATATTTTCCAAATAGTGATAGTTGTGTGAAAACTGAGATAGGGTTTTGTATATGATATTATTATTAAAAAAATACTCTTTAATTTTCCCAAAACACCTCTCCATATCCTCGTAATATGTTCCCAAATAAGATGACTAAAACAAGAAAGTTCTTGTTTTTTCAAATCTGAAAAATGAGTTGTAAAGATATGCTTATATTTCCCAAACCATGACACCTGTGTAAAAATCGAGGGATATTTTTTTGATATGACTTTGTTCTTGAGAAAATCCTCTTTGATTTTTTCAAAATACCTCTCCATATGGCCAGAGTATGAGTTTTAAATTGACTGCAAAAATAATCATTTCCAGAAAATCCCTTGTTTTCTGTGTGGAGAGCTGCGGGAACTTCCTGTAGCGACATACAAAAAACAAGTTTTAAACATTTTTAACGTCTTTCATTTCCCAAGTTACATATAATAATAAAAAAAATAGGAATGGTAACTTAAATGCAAGGAAACAAAAAGGTTCTTCCATTATCAGTCATCTTTTAGTCAAAATTTAGGATTTTCATTGAAGGTGAAATTCTCAAACTGCAAACTCTTTTTGAAAAACTGATGTAGCTGCTTCTGTCAGCAAATCCAAATTGTTCGTTCTTGTCTCCTTGGTTTGATAATTATTTTGTATTCTCTTGAGCTTATCCCCTTCATATCTGATCGTAGGGTTTGGCCTTTCTTATTCTTTTTACTTTGTTTTCTTGCATAAGATATGTCTTTTCCTGACTCGTCTGACACCAAAATACAAAACCCTGAGAAATATTTAAGAAGCTCCTGTGTCAAGCATCTGATCATAGTTTTGGTATGAAATCTTGGAAATATTGTTGTCAATTACTTTGTGTTTGAATTTGATGGCATTGGAAATGGATGTTTCAAAGAAGTGACAGGAGTGTCACAATAAAATAGGAAAGCATGTGGAGAAAAATAGAACAGTTGCAATGCTACTTTAGTGAATTTTGTTTCTGTGGCCCGAAACTTCCTGCAGTTCCTTTTGAGGCCACAATTTGAAACTGAAAATATCGATACTAACATGGGCTCCACGGGGGATGACATGCTCCCTGTGAGTTACCAAGAACTTGTAGACTTGTGCCTTACTCATTGGGATATGGAGTCATTCGCCAACTTCCAAACCTCTGCAACTTATTCAAATTCTGAAGACAGATTGCTGAAAATAAAATATACTGCTGCATATTGTAGTCTTCCCATATTCTACAATCTGAAACAAACCAAATGCTCGGAAATAGAGCTTATTCATCCTACCTTACTCTACTGTAACCAACTCTCCCATTTTCTCAAGTAAAAGAAAATTTCCATAGAAGCCATGAAAGTAGCTTCATAACTAATATAATCACATGTCTACAACTGATTAAAGGATAAAAACAGAGATATAACAACAACCATAAATTCTTTGGAAAACTAAGATAAGACTCCAACATAAGTGCTACTGGGTCTTCAAAACCAAGATCACAAACCTGTTGATCCAAATGAAATGACTGCCACTGCATGAATTCTCTTTTGCTAAGAAAAAAGTGACCTCCTTGTTCCTTCAACAAAAACAACCCTTTCCCATGACAATCAGGAGCAACAAAATTGATTTGATAATGCAATACAAATCCCTGACCAAAAATTGAAAAAATATAATCCTGAATATCATAATAGACAAACAAAGACTATTGATTTTCTGTATGAACAGTCAGGCGCTTTGGAGGAACAATTGTTTCCTTAAAAAAATAAGCATGTGACACTTCAATAGTAGGATTAAAAATGTTCCTACTATGATCAACTGAAAACCTTTCACAAAGCAAATTATCCTTTGAAAAATGACCCTCATGATCATCCTCATAAACACAATAATCTCTTGGCTCATAACTAGAAATATGGTTAACTGTATTTGTAAATTCACCTTGTTGGTATAAGTTATGAGCATATAAATATACATTCTCATTAGTAGAAAAATCATATTTATCAATTTCAAGACCTAAAAAAGAATTGAAATATGAAAATGATGTAGAAAGTTGTCCCAAGTATGAATTATGTTCATAAACATCCTCCTTTCCATATCCTCCTTCCAGTTGATCTGCATCCAAATCTAATTCGTGTTGATCATACGATTTAATTTTTTCAAAACTTTCATACCAAAAGTTCTTTGGAAGCCTCCCACAAGCTCGAAAATTCTCCTTTATATCCTTAGAATTAGTAAACATTTGTTCAAGGGATGAGGATTTCCTCTCTCTAAGATAAGGGAACAAGTCATGATGTTGAGCTAACGTATAATATACCATGGAAATAGTTTCAGAAGGCTGTATCTCCAAAGGAATACTGCAATAAAAACTATGAATCCTCTTATTGAATGTAGCAAAGGATTCTTGCTTCCCTCTTCTCATATTATTAAGTTCGATCAAATACTGATCAATAGATTTTTTTTCACCCTAATATCTCAAGAATACAAGATGAAAATCAGTCCACGAACAAATAGAACAAGCCTTCAGATTTCTAAACCATAAAGCAACATCCCTAACCAAGGATTTGGAAAATAACCTTAAGATACCATCCTCATGCATGATTTTGAAATTATCAACGAAATCCTCAAAAGCTTCCATCTACTTTTCGGTTGCAATATGATCATCTCCTTTAACACAAGAAGGTATTCAAAGAACATGGGAGGGTAAGAATTTAGGATAGGAGGCAACTTAAGAGGTTTAAAAAATTATCTGATTCTTAATTGAACTTCATAAGGAAAAACACAAAGGTCAATTGGCTGATTGCAAGGTTCAACATGGACCTCAAAAGGTATATCAACTTCGTAATCCATAGGTTTACAAGATGAGTCAATTTCAGGAGAAATTGAAACATAGACCTCAACTTTATCAATAGGTTCAAACGATGGGATTAAATCAAGGTCAATAGTGCATGAAGAGGACAAATCTTCATTACTAAGGGGAGAATATGCATTTGTAGGCTTACAATCATTTGAATAAAAAAAACATAGGATAATAGTCTTTACATGCAAAGGGAAAAACATGTACGAGCTGATAAAGAAGAACAAAAGTTCATGGAGAAAGATAATGAGCTGATACCTGTTTTTTCCCTTTCGTGTTTTCATTTTTTTGCCAATAGGATTCTTCCTCTAGTGGAGTCTTGGATTGTGGAGTCGCTAGGTGAATGATATGCAGTTTGATATATGTTCACTTCTTGTTCACCATCAAGAAGAGATTCTAATTGATGTCGTTCTCCCAGGGAATACTACTTTGTTCCTTCCATTCCCCGACAACGATGCCAAAAGATGTTAGTGCTAGAAGTCAACTCAAGGCTACTATTTGAGTTAAGCCTAGCACACCTTGTTTCAAAATACTTAAAAAAAAATAGTTTTAGAGAGGAAGGAGGATCACACTCTTGATCTCAATGTAACTTGATGAATGAGCTATTAAAACGTCTTCCCTATGTGTAGCAGATCAAGTAAATAAAACCTCAGTTGGAGTAAAAATATTATTTGATATGATTAGGGAGAATTAAATGGAGCAAAACTGAAAATCAGCAAAGAGAATTTATTCTTTAATATACTTTGACGAGTAGAATAATAAACCTACACTCAAAAATCATTTCTGAACTAGATTTAAAAGACTCAAACACACATGTGGAAAAGATTGCACTATGAAAAATAGAGAAACCTTTCCAACACATGCATACAGTCATATGAGCATGTAATATCCCTCGGTAGAGACCTTGTTGTAATTATGAATTGTAAACATGTTTGTTAGGCCGATGAGTTGAGTTATAATAAGCTAGGAGGATTATGTGATGATTAGGCCAAAGAGCTTGGGATGTTAAGGCCAAGAACCAAGGGGTTCGATTGCGATTCTCCATCGATTGTCTAACCATGAACTAGGGGCATCCATCACAGATATCTGGAACCAGTAACTCGTGAGTCAAATCATGTTGGGGGTCTATCCATTCTTCCATATGCAGTCTGAACCAAAAACTGGGATGATCGACCTTTGCATTGCTTCCTATTCACGCACCCTGAAACCCGTGGGAAAAATAACAGACTGATACGTATCTCTGGGCAAATCCGAGTATCCCATATTTTTCTGAGCCATGTGGTGTCGTAACTACGGGCTGTTGTGGCCACACAATTCCTGGACTAAGTGTGGATTGCTACCTTTTGTTTTCCTGAGTTGTATTGACCAGTGGCTGTTGTCCTCACCTACCAGGAATTGAGTTGAAACTGGTTGAAGAGGCAGGTTTTCAGGCCTGTGAGCAACTCTCTCCAGGTGAGAGTTTGATGGGAAGTGGTTTTCTCCTAGAAAGAGTCCAGCACCAGCTACAGAACTCTGCGAATTCTAGTCTGGCCTATTGCTAAATCCCAAGGCAAGAGAGGTGAAGCATCTGATGGAATGTGTGATAATGAAGGTGTATACTCCTGGGGTGGGACAGGCATGTGAGGAATGAGAGTCCGTGAGTAGTGGGTGTAAGAAGGATCCTGGAGAGAATCCTTCCAGTTGCACTGTGTAGTTTCTTGTAACCTCAGCCTAGTCTAGGATTCCCTTGCCTTGGGTGGAGCTTAGTCCCACCTCGGGGGTGACCCACTGCTGAGCATGATGAGCAGCGTGGTCTATGGCTAGGAGGTTTGTGGAAGGTCTACACATAGTTGGTGGTGTTACTCCAGTTGAAAAGATAAGTATCGCTTTTATGTTCATTTAGATGATGTGTAATGGTACTTATGTTGTAATTGATGAGTATTGCCTGTGTATGTTGTATATTGTTAAGAACCAAATATCAATATAGCATAGAAAAACCTCAGAAAAAGTCCTCAACGCCTTGAAAAAGAGATAATTTCAGATAATAAGCCTCTTCAAGGGGGAAACCTCCTTTTACCCCACTTAAATGTTCAAGTACAAGATGATTCAAAATGAAAATG